>FXXK01000799.1:131221-142410 GCA_900184695.1 Betula pendula | reverse complement strand
GAAATCAGATGAAAAGACTCTTAGAGCCCTTTTTAACTATTTTGGGTGGTCAAGATAGCTAAAAAGCTGTTGTGAATGCTTTGTATCTTAATCAGATGAGAAATCAATCGAACTCAACCAGACAATGGCAGCCCAAGTACTGTCTGTTCATTTTCTTTATTTTGTCATGCTCTTGTCATTGCACTGAACTCTACTCGAAGCAACATGACTATGTAACTGTGCATGTCTGGAAATTGTGATTTCTCTCTCTCTCTCTCTCTCTCTCTCTTTTAAAAGAAGCAAGAAGCTGAACGGTACTTTTGCTCACCCTTAAACATGCCCTTTTTTCGTTACTTTTTACTAATTATTGATAAGGAATGGAAGCCTAGAGGAAACACTACTCATAAAAGTCCAAAAGGGAGGAGTAAACTGCAAATAAGAGGTCAGAAATGATTTTGGGATTCATTCTTGTGCCATTGTTTAGTGTCTTTTCTTCTGGAGTTGCTGAATACTTACCACTCTTTCGCGCCGCGAAGCCCAAGGCCAGTATATGCTTGCTCTGCTTTTATCAAGAAGAGCTTATGTTTATGTCATTTTACAAAGGACCAATGTAGGTCGAAGCTTTAATCAAAAGGCAACTAGGCTTCTTCCCCGTGTGTTTAGGTAGAATAGTTAGAATTACTCTCTTTTGTCTACATTTTTTAATTAGAAAAAAAAAATAATGAAGAGATCATGTTGAAATAGGTCTACACTCTACCGTGTGATTTTCAAGTGGCAAGTCTTTTGCATCTTGGACCTAGTAAGTGCTTTATTCTTTCAAGTTTTTCTATAGTAATTTTTTTTTTTTTTTTTTTTCTATCAATAGGTAACTTATTTGTCAATAACAAAGAATTAGATCCTACAAATAACCTGATATTATCTTAGGACAGAGTGCTATTGTCTTCCTGTTTTTTCCCATCTTAACGCATTTTTCGGTTCCACCAAAAATTCCTTATATCACTACCATACTCCAACTTAGTAATTTCCTAGGTTTAAACTTCTTGATATTATAATTAGATAATGATCCATAACAATTAGTTGTCGAATTACTAAAAATTTGAACAGTTAATGTGAGAGTTTTATAAGACACACTTATTCGGTAAGTGTTGGATAGTCTAAATTTATTTGAAAATAAACTTATATAAGCTTTTTCATATTAACTGCCCAAAATTACTGTGGATCCCAATGCAATATAATCTCACTTCTTATGTCAAAAGATTGAATTCCACGTATATAGTCCGTCCATGTGCCTTATAGACATAGAACAACTATTACTTAAAAATGTTCAACCAGTCACCCCCACAAAAAGGCAATGCCCAAGGAACCAAGATGGTCCCTCCCTAAAACTCCATAACACCACTTATAATTTCCCTTTTCTTTTTCTGTTTTTTTGAAAGAAAACTCCATCCAAATCATAGAGAAAATCTCCTTAAATACCAAAACTTGTTTTAATCTATGTTCAATTTCTAGTTCTGTTCAACCAGAAGTTACATCTTAAACACACTTCAACATTTGAGTAAAATCTAATGTTAATGACGGGTGGTTTTCAACGAAAAGCTTCCCCACCATTATAAATTTCTAATATACTTTTTTTAATTCAAATTTATAATATACCTTGATAGTGATTTTTCAGTGGCAAAAGGCAGAGGTGGAAAAAAGAAAAAGAATACAAGTAAGTGAAAAAACAGTACACGTGGCACCCGACACTTCATCATTCGTAGGCACTCCCTTGTTCTCTTGCAAATTAATATTAGAACAGACCAGAGTAAGAGAAAAACCGTTGTCAAACGAAAAAAGCCCAAGCAGATCTCTCTCTCTCTCAATAATTTTCTACCTTTCCTCTCGAAGACGAGGCCACCAGGACGAACTATACAAATGGCTCCGATTCCGTCAGAGAACGGCGTCGAGGGAGACGATGAGAGAGAAGAAGAGGACGAAGAAGAAGAAGAAGAGGAAGAAGAGGAGCAGGAGGGGGAGGAGGAGGAGGAGGAGGAGGAGCCGAGGCTCAAGTACCAGAGAATGGGGGGCAGCATACCTACGCTGCTGGCGAGTGATGCGGCGTCGTGTATCGCCGTCGCGGAGCGCATGATCGCGCTCGGGACCCAGGGCGGCACCGTCCACATCCTCGATTTTCTTGGGAACCAGGTCAGAGATGAGATTGGAAATTGTGTTTGTTTTTAACTGAGTTCGTAATGTTTTTTGGTAATTAAAGAAAGCGAGGATTAGATTTTATGTTTGGATTTTTTGGGAATTTTGAATCCTTGTGGATGAAATCTAGAGCTTGTTAGATCTGACTTTTTCTTGAATTTTGGTTTCTATATGTTATTGGGTGCTGCAATTTAGCAGTGAGGTGGTAAATGAGCTGGTTTTGGGGATTATAGATTCAAGGAATGTGGGATGAGCTAATTGGCATTGAGCTGACACGAAAAAAAAAAAAGAGCATTTGGTAAAGCATCAAATTCCAATTCCACATTGAAAATTGTAGCTTGTACTCTTTGATTTTACATGGTAGAGTTGTTGAACTTCACGCGAACATCGACACCATGAGTTTTTATTTTATTGTTATTGTTAGGACGGAGCTTGCTGACAGTGCAGAACTGGGCAATGCCTGAGTGAATCAGTGTAAACCAAAAGATTTCTTTCTTCTCTTGGATAACCAGTCTTTGCGTCATTTCTCAACATGTCAACTTTCGTAGTATTGCAATGTACTTGTTAAATGTTAATGGTTTGAGAAGAACCATATTACTTGTTTAGCTATAGTTTCGTATTGGTATCTAAGAGTCTTCCACATGGCCTTTGGTGGCAATTTAGTTATTGGGAAAAAAAATGCCCTTGGCGGCAACATAAGCATCTGACTGGTCCTTTTTTTGGGGCATATTTGGAGTGGATGTAGGAATTTTTCAACTGAAATGGAGCTAGTGTGGTGTTAGTTATCATTGCTTCCACTGCCATGGTCAGAGTCTCAGTTCATTTGCGAATTGTTGTTGATTAAATGATTGTGTCACACAGCATGTGTAATGATAAATGCCACTTTTTAAAATCTTGATCAATATGTGATGTACAAATACTTTTTTTTTTTTCTATTTCTTAAGAAATAAAAATTTTCCAGAAACCAAGCGCATCATGTGATCTCAAATGCATTTTTGTTTCTTAAATTTCTGAGATCATAACCAATTATGTAACTGTGTAGAATACACTGGCATTGGGCTGTCCAAAGCATATGGCATTACTAATTATCAGATCAAATTTGTTCTTCCAGCTAATCATATGGAGGGGCTCCAAGTTTGTCATCATAAATTTGGGGCCAGTGGGTTGCACCAACCACAATTGTTGTAGTCATAATAACATGTTTTAGATTTGAAATATTTAGTTTATTTTCTTCTTTACAGGTTAAGGAATTCCCTGCTCATACTGCTGCTGTCAATGATCTTAGCTTTGACGTAGAAGGTGAATATGTAGGAAGCTGTTCTGATGATGGGTCTGTTGTCATAAACAGCCTTTTCACTGATGAGAAAATGAAGTTTGAGTATCATCGCCCGATGAAGGCTATTGCTCTGGACCCAGATTATGCAAGAAAAATGTCAAGAAGATTTGTAGCTGGTGGTTTAGCAGGTCATTTATATTATAATACCAAGAAATGGTTTGGCTATCGTGACCAGGTTTGTACTAGTCTACTGACTAATAGCATGCATAAAATGCCTTGTACCTTTTGGTTTCTTGAAATTTAAAAAAATTTAACCTGTTTTCTAGGTCTTGCATTCTGGTGAAGGTCCAATTCATGCAGTGAAGTGGAGAACAAGTCTCATTGCTTGGGCTAATGATGCAGGTGTGAAAGTTTATGACACTGCCAATGATCAGCGTATAACATTTATTGAAAGACCAAGAGGAAGCCCACGTCCTGAGCTTTTAGTTCCTCACTTAGTTTGGCAGGTCAGTCAATGATTAGCTGGCCTCTGCATTGGTACATGTTTATGGATTGTGCAAGTTCCAGTGCAGTTGTTTCAGGCTAGCAGCAATAGCCTTAGCAGCTAGGACAACCCACACATACACATATATGTATATCTGCATATTTTCATTTCTGTACATATATATAGACTCACATGCATACATTCATATATGTTTTATATGCCTTTATTCAAATTTGTATTTCCTTTGTATGAAGTTCTCAACACCAGTGTTTTGTTCTTTCCAATTTTTTTTTTGTCTTTGCTTACTTCCTTTTCATCTCATTCAGGATGACACTCTTTTGGTCATTGGCTGGGGAACATCTGTAAAAATTGCATCAATAAGAGCAAATCAGCATGGAGCAACTAACGGGACATACAGACATGTTCCAATGTCAAGTATGAACCAGGTGGATATTGTGGCATCTTTCCAAACCAGCTATTTCATTTCTGGAGTTGCTCCATTTGGTGATTCTTTAGTTGTTTTAGCATATATTCCTGGGGAAGAAGACGGGGAGAAGGAATTTAGTAGCACCATTCCATCACGGCAGGTACTTTCTCCCTTGCCTTTTTTGTGAAATACATTGGTAACCCACTCTTGACCTTGTGCCTTATAGACTCGAAGTTTAAGCTGCAAATGTTTTGTTTATCTCTTGAAACTAAGCATAAATATTTTTAAGTTAATAATCTTTAGGCACATATATATATATATATATATATTTTGATAAATAAGAGAAAAAATTGTATTAAAAGCGCAAAAACCTTGGCACACTGGAAGTATAAAATAGGACCGTCTAAGAAGGGGAAGAGAAATGTATAAGGAAATCATTAAAGCTTATTAGTAAGGGAGCTAAATAAGCAGTTGTCCAAGAAAAAAGAGAGTGAAAAAAGAAAGACTTGAGCTCCTCAATCGAAAGATTTGAACCTCTTTAATCATATAATATTCCTAGTAATTTTTTCCATGGAATAGAAGCTTTACTTTTCTCCTTTTCTTTTTCTTTGTTTTCTTTCGATTATGATAGTTAGAGTAGGTTCCAGTTTTATCTTGTAGATTACCTTTGCTGAAGATATGTTATTCCTAATATTACTCTGGTTCTTATCTGAACTTTTGTTGGTTTACCTAGATTTTCTGTTTTCTATCCTGGCGTATATTAATTCTGTGGAAAGGTGTGATTGTTTTTGATGCGGGAATATTTTTTTAAAAAGTTCTGACATGGGAAATCTAATTATAAGCAGGGAAATGCACAGAGACCAGAAGTACGTATAGTATCGTGGAGTAATGATGAACTTTCAACAGATGCCCTACCTGTTCATGGCTTTGAGCATTACAAGGCAAAGGACTATTCCCTTGCTTATGCTCCTTTCTCAGGTTAATGTATTTGTTAGTGAAGTTCATGGTCTATGTAGATCCGATTATTAATATCAAAATCGTCGTAATACTTTTTTGTGTCAATGTAGGTAGCAGCTATGCTGGTGGTCAATGGGCAGCAGGTGATGAACCACTGTACTATATTGTATCCCCAAAGGATGTAGTTATTGCAAAACCTAGGTTAGTGTTGTTTATTTTATTTTATTTTATATTGTAGCTTCTTTATAGTTTGTGGTGGCGAATTAAAGAAACTGTAATATGTAATAGATTGGTTATTATGTAATCATATTTACACTTCTATAGGTGTCATATATGGTCATAATGGCATACAAATTTCTTGAAGCACAACGGAAAGTGCATTGAAATTATTTATAAATATTAAAATAAATGTCATAAATTCACATTATTGTGCTAAAATCTTTATGGAATTTGATGTTTTTTACTGAGTTTTCAATGAAGCGACCTTAGTTTTCACTTGTTTTCTTAGAAATGGAAATCTTTTTGATCATTTTGATGGAAATTTTGAACTATGACATGTTAATTTTGCTTTTTTGTGGTGTATAAAATGTTTTGTACAATAAGTTTTACTTTGCTTTGTATTAATACTCCATATTGAATGTTGCAAATATATACATATATTAAAAATTTAATGCATTTACAATTATTAGGGATGCCGAAGATCATATTGCTTGGCTTCTGCAACATGGATGGCATGAAAAAGCTTTGGCAGCTGTTGAAGCCGGTCAGGGGCGGAGTGAACTCCTTGATGAGGTATTTCCAATTTGTTTTTGTTCATTTATATTCAGTTCCATATCATTTAACATGAAACACACATGATTGTGTGGATGGAACTTGTGTTTGCTCACATTCGCATTTCACTATTTGGGATGCCAATGAATCTTTCTCTATTTGTCTTTTTTCTATCTTGGGCTATAAATTTTTGTAGACACCACATAATATATTTTTTTGTTTGGTAATGACATAACATTTTTTTTTTATGAATAATAATAATAATTTATTAAAAGAATCTGGTAGATGTGTTTTTTGGATTGTAGTAACCTTTAGGGTATTTGGCTCTCTTGTATATTTTTCGTGTACAAGGGCATTGCACTTTTCTTTCAATAATATTATTATTATTTATAAAAAAATAATTTATTAAAAGAAAAAGGCAAAGCCCTTGTACGCAAAATGTATACAAGAGAGATAACCACCCTAAAGGTGTTTGAAATCTAAAAGATTTACAAGATCTGAAAGATTCGATGAAGAGAAATTAGGAACATAGACGCAACCAAACAACCCAATGTAAGAGAGATCTTAAAAACGAGGATTTTAAACAAAGCATGTTGGACTCGCAGTTCTCAAAGGTGCCAATTCATTTATCTTCAAATGCTCCACATTAAGAATGCAAGAAAAACTTTCCAGATAGCCTTTTTGGAGTGTCCTTGCCATTGAGTCTTCCAATAGTGTAGCAGCTCTTGGATATTGCTAGGTATAGCCAACGAAACTCCGAATAAGTTGAGAACCAAGTGCCAAGGTTCACTAGTGTACTCACAATGGATGAGGAGGTGATTTACAGTCTCCTCATTCTTTTTGCATAGGCACACCAATTTACAAGAGTAAAACCCTGTCTTCTAAGATTATCAACCGTGAAGATTCTACCCAAAGCTGCCGTCTAAGTAAAGAAAACAATGCGGAGTGGCAGGGGAACAAACAAGGCTCTCCAAACTGTAAAGTGTTATAACAACTCTTCACTTCAAAGCCGTGATTGCTAGCTGGGGTTTACAACATTCTATCTGCCTCCCTCATATGGGTTTTCGAGGAGTATAAAAGGTTGAGGAAAGAGCCAAGAGATTCCAACTCCCAATCGTGGACTGCCCTGACGAAACTTGAGTTCCAATGGATATAAGTGCCAGAGGAATACAAGTAATCCGACACTAAGGCTTCTTTGTCACGAGCTATTAAATAAAGTTCTAACACGAAGGCCTCTTTGTTACGAGTTATTGAATAAAGTTATGGGAATGAGGACTTCATGGCAGCTTCTCCGCACCAAATATCATGTCAAAAACGAATTCAGGACCCATCCCCAACCTTGAAGGAGGCAAAGTTGGAAAAATTCCCCCAAGCATTCCTAATATTCCTCCAAAGGCACACCCCGTTGGGCCCAAAAGTTTTCTTTGAACACTAATCACCTATTTGGATCTCATACTTCTCAACAATCACCTACTTCCATAGAGAAGTTTTCTCTTCTACGAATCTTCAAAGCCATCTACCAAGTAAGGATTTATTGAACAACATGACGCTTTAACTCTCAGCCCTCCTCTAGGCACTCAGGAGCAGACAATCTTCCAGCTCACCAAATGAAACTTAGGCTTCCATCCCAAAGAAAATCCCTTTGAAAACGCTCCAATCTTTTGGCTATATCGGCTGGTAAAAGAAAAAATGGACGAAAAATACGTAGGTAAACTGGATAATGTACTCTTGATTAGAGCTAAGTGACCACCTCGAGACTAGCAGATCTTCTTCCAACCAGCTAATCTTCTTTCCTTTTTCTCAACCATCCCATCCCAAATAGCTTTTGACTTAAAATAAGCACCTAGTGGAAGTCCTAAATATCAAGGGTAGAGAAGAGATACTACAATTGAGAATATTAGCCAGCACTTCCCTCTTCAAACCATCTAATTTGAGGCTCCACTGAACCGTTTCATTAAAGAGATTCTTGTAATACCGACTGATTGTATCACTAATCGCCTCTTGATCGGAGGTAGCAGTACCATCAAATCAAAGACTAAAGATAAAGTTGTTTCTCTTGTGAGAGTTGACAAGGCGGAGAAAAAATTTCATATTGTGCTCCCCTTATTTTAATCGGGTTGCCTAGATTCCTACCTCCAACTAACTTCTTGCATAAGAGCTATGTTTAGGGCTGTAATCGAGTCGAGCCGGGCCAAGCTTTGAATTTCTAAGATTGGCTCGTTTATGAAGGCCCCTAATCGAGCTGAGCTAAGAAATGCTTGTCCGAGCTCGGCTCGCTAAGCACTTAGCCTAGCTCGAGCTCGAGCTCGTTGAAAACGAGTAGTTGAGTTGAGCCGAGTACTCGATAGGCTCAGCTCGACTCGAGTTCTAAAAAGATTTTAAAAAAAAAAAAAAAAAAAAACCCAAATATGAACGGAGTAGGGCTAGATCTGCTTACAATAAATAAATAAATAAAACTTTTTTTTAAAAAAAAGGCTAGATTTGGCCAAATATGTATTCTAGAACATTTGATTTGAAGACAATAATACCATTTACTAAAAAAATAAAAAGAAAAAAATTAAATAAACCAAGTGATGGATTCTTCCGGACAGAAATTAGCTACAAACCGGTCTAATAAAATGACAAGTGTCTCTAAACATGTGCCTCTCACATGTGAGTTTTAATGAACTTTAACGGTGTTAACTCCGTTAACTCTCATTCTCTTTCTAATGTTTCTTATTCTTCTAACAATGCTTTTTTTTTCCCCCTTTTTTAGGGAATCTCAAAAAATTTAAATACTTGAAAACAATATAAATGAAAATATTATTTCTTCTTTTGCATTATGAGCATTGCCGTAATGAAAATTGAACATAAATAAAAATAAAAATATTCTTTTTTCTTCTTAATTTGAAAATGAAAATTGAACAATAAAAATAAAATTGAAAATTGAAAATCTACTTAAAAACAACTGGTTGATTGTGTGCACGCATGTGCTCATAATGCAGAAGAAAAAAAGAAGATTTTTCATTTTTATTTTCAAGTATTTCAATTTTTTTGAGATTTCCTAAGAAAGAAAAAAAAAATTATTCCTATATATCAATACGGTTGATTTGAGAGAGTAATATTAGGTTGGAAGAATAAGAAACATTAGAAAGAAAAGGAGAGTTAACAACGTTAAAATTCATTAAAACTCACATATGAGAGACACATGTTTGAGGGCATTTGTCATTTTATTAGACCGGTTTGTAGCTAATTTATGTCCGATTCTTCCCCAAGCTTTGCGTGTATGACGCCAAATCCTTCTTTTCCTTCACATTTAGACTCAGGTTTGAAGGAGAGGTTTGGAAAGAGCGCTTGTTGTTGTGTTGGTGGTGTTGTTGTGGAGATGAGGAGGGGTTTGAGTTCGAGAAAAAAAAAAGGAACAAGAGGAGTTGTAGAGATGGGAGATCTTCATATGTGAAGAAATGAAAGAGAAAAGGTGGATTTTGATGTTGCTTTAGATGTGAAAAAATCAAAGACAAAGAGAAAGGTAGAATGTGATGTTTGGGAAATGATGGTATCAAGTATGGGAAAGAACGAAGCACAACTAACGAAGTGCCTTGGGAACGGAAGCTTGAATAAAAAAAAATGAAGGTAGTCGATTAAAAATTTTGAAACGTTATTCTATCCATGTGCAATATCCCATAAATGTGCAATAACCGATGAGCTCAGTTCCACGTCGCCCAATGAGCTATCTAAACCGTAGATTTAAAGAGGTCATTTGATGATTTAATCATATTCGTTGGATTTGATGAATAAATGTGTGCGCGAAATACCATATAAATGCCAGTATAAGATGTGCGTTACAGTTGTAATGCACGATCCCAAACTAACGGCTACGATTTATGAAAAATAATCGCACAGTCCATAATTTCTCGAAAAATTCTTAGACAAAAGTTGATAAAATAAATAATCATTAACTATTAAAAATCGGTAATTTCAAAACACTACAAACCAATTGGACAAATTCAAGAATAAAATAAAATAAAATAAAAAATTATAAACATTTTAGTTTAAAAAAATTATTTTATTGAGGATTGGAAAATATTGGGCTTCTAACATCCCCCAATAAATACCTTATTAAAGTATCTTCTCTCTCCTCTCTCTCTGAGAGACGCTCCCTCTCCATCTCTCTCAGTGGTGGCGCGTACAGGCGCGTGTAGCTAGTCTGGTCTCTTGGGTTGGTGTTGCTGAGATCGATAGGCTCTGGGCTCAAGGTGTTCTCCGTCTGGTGTGGTCCTGGGCTGTGTTTTGGTCGAAGTAGGTGGAAGAAGCACTTAGGTTTCCCACGATGTAGTGGGTCGTGGAGATAGCCGTGTGGGTGGCTGTCCGGGAGCCGTAGTTCTGTGAATGGGGTTGGAGAGCCGCTTCTTCGTCGAGGCCAAAACCTTTGTCTTTTCGGCGGTGGAAAGGAAATCGGAGCTGCGGGTGGAGGAAAGACGGAAAGGTTTTTCTGGGACTGTTTGTTTGGGTTCTTTGAGTGTGGCTTGGTTGATCGCGAAGGTAGAAGAGGTGATTAGGAACCCAGGGGATGAGGAGTTTGTCAAATCTTTCAGGGAAGAGTCGAAGGCGATTATTCTTCGTAGAGGAGGGAATAAGGCGGGGCGGTTCTTGGAAGTGGCCGTTTATGCTGAGGGAGGCCGTAGAGGGTTGGTAATGTTTCCTGAGGGCCGTGGAGGGCGGGGTTGGAGCCGGGTATCGGGGGAGCTGAGCAAAGCGCAGGTCTTTCTTGAAGCGTTGCGTGGTTCTCAGTCATCGGATAAGGGGGGTTCGATTGGCGATTCTGTTGGCGGTAAGGGAGCGGTGAGGCGTTTGGGCGATGGCGTGGCTCCGTCGTTCGCGGAGGTGGTTCGCTCGGCGGGTCCTTCTATGGCTCTGTCGGAGAAACAATTGGCTTCTACTATTTCGTCGAGTGATTTGGATCTTCTTCCTTCGGGGACGTCGGAGAAGCAGCCGGAGTTGAGGTCGGCGATCAATTGTTTTGAATTGGAGACGGGGGTCTTCGATTGCTGTGCTGTTGACAGGCCTATAGATCGAGTATGCGGCGCGCGTGGCTCGGTGAGTGATTCTGTCAGATGGCGTGGAGGTGG
>FXXK01000799.1:93612-130456 GCA_900184695.1 Betula pendula | reverse complement strand
TTCTTTGAGGCCTTCGTTGGACATCCTGGATCCGAGAAAGGGCACTGATGCGGGTCGTGGAGGTCATCGTCTCTCAGCTCGGAGGAGGAAGCCGCTGAAGATAACGATGACCCAGCCTCTTGTCAGGTCGTCTTTGTCGGCTCCGGCGACCGGTTCTGAGACCGCGCAGGTTGTGGGTAGTGGGTCGCCGAAGGTTTCTGGAGCGGACCCGGTTTTGGGGGGGTGTCTGATTGCTCCTTCGGAGGAGGCAGCGCCGATAGTGAGGAACCTTCCGGCGGCTGGTTCTCCCCAGAAGCCGACCAAGCCATTGCACTACTACAACCGCAAGCACAAGATCAAGCGAGCCTCGAAGATGGATATGGGTCAGTTTGCGGGTGACCTGATAAGCTTTGCCCTTGGTGCTGTGCCGCTGGTGGGTGGTCAGAGCTCGGTTTCTGGCGGGCCTTCCGGGTTGTTCTCGGCATTTGAGTCCAGTGGGTTTACGGGCTCCAAGGAGGTGGTTTTACGGGCTCCAGTGGCTTCTCGGGCTCCCGCAGACGAGGCCGGTAAGTCTTTGGTCCTTTCTTCTCCAGCGAAGGGTATGCTCTGGCGGGGCTTTCTCATGCCTCGCCCATGTGGCGGGGCTTCACGTCGGTCTCCCGAGCTTGGACAATCCTCTGCTGTTGGTTTCACATCGGAGGCTGGGCAATCTTCTGGGATATCTTCTGAGAGGTGTAAAGTGCTTAGGGAAGTTTTTGAGCTACCGTGGAACATCTCAGAGGATGGGGGATGAGGTTAAGGATGGGGTCTTGGAGGCTAATGGATCCCTAAGGCTGTGGCTGATGCGTTGGCGATCGCTCCTCTTGGGTATCTCGTGGTGGGGAAGATGAGAAAGGCATCCTTGATCTGTTGAGCGACATTGAGGAGGGTCATAAGCGGAGGGTGTGTTTGTGGACGAAGGGGGCTCTGTTTTAAAATCAAAGGGTTGGAGGGAACGGAAAAATTAGAATGTTCCCTTAACTTTGATGTGGGGAAGTATTGGGTCTGGCCCGGATTAAAAATAGATCGTGCTTGGGGTTTAGGGGTTTTTGTTGTTGTGGGCTTTGGGGTTATTTTCTTTTTTCATGCTTTTCTGTTAGTTTCCTCTTGTATACTTCTAGTGTACTTAGGGGCGCCTTGCGTTTTTTTTTTATAAAATTTCTGCTTACTTATCAAAAAAAAAAAAAAAAAAAATTATTTTTAAAAAAATAAAAATAAAAATTTATTATCTTTTTTTTTTTTTAACACTTCAACCCAATTGGCCAAATTCAAAATTAAAAAAAAATATATAAAGATTTCGTTTAAAAAAATTATTTTTTAAAAAATAAAATTAAAAAAGGGTATTTGGTCTTATTGAAAAATCTGTAGGGTCATTTTTGTCTTTTTGCTGGCTTTGGGGGAGACATTGTCAATTGTTTAGTAATTTGAGGGGGACATTGTCACAATTGAAAGTTTAAAGAGACATTGTCAATTGAGTGGTAGTTTGAGGGGGTATGTGGACTTTTCCCTAAAATATTTAATTCAAAATTCAAATTTTATTTGAAAGAAGGAAATATGTGGATTGGTCAATCTCATTCTCATATTTGCATTTGGCAAGATCCTTTATAATTCTAAGATTTCAATTTAATATCAAATAATATTTGAAATTAATAATGCATTAAATTTCTATTTATTTTGGTTAATGCTTTTTTTGGGGGAATGTGTTTAATTCAATTAAATAATAGAGTTTTACGCTTAGGTCTGTAATTAATGAGATTTTTTTTTAAAGAAATTAAGAATAATTTTTTGAATCATGTCAACACATAGATACATATAATAATGTGATTTGTGAATTCAAACTTATAGTTTTTTTTTTCTAATTATATATTTATGAATTATGATAGAACAATTTATAATGTAAATACTTAGATACTTAATCTATATACTTACATATTTAATGTAGATCTAATGATCATATCATATGATCTAATTATTATTATGTGAACTTATATTCGTGGATCACATAATCTAACGAACTTACATAATAACATAAGTTCTATAATTCTATTGATAAACAATTGTAAAAATAGTCAATAAATATTAACTAATCTATATGATAATATATATTAAGTTTGTAACATTAACATTCATAGACTCATAGTTAACTATTTTTTTTTATTTTTTTATTTTTGAAGTAGTTAGTTAACTAACATTTGTAGGTTAGTATGTGTGTTCTAAGTTCTAACCTAAACTATATAATATTTGCATACCATATAAATTTGTATACTTGTAGTTATATCACATTATGTGGCTATAATTTATACTTATAGGCCTATATTATTCATTTGTAATTATATATATTTATGATCATTATGAGTCATAATTATTATAATTCTTAAATTTTATAATAATACTTATATCATAAAATACTTATGAATCATATTTATCCTAAGTATATAATGAAAATGCTTATAAATTAGATCATATGATCATATATTCTGCTTTTCAAAAAAGCATCTCCTTACCTGCGATTTGAAATCGCAGATTTTCTGCGTTTTCAAATCGCAATTTTTAAAATCGCAGTTCCCAAACAATTCAGTTTTAACGATTTGGTTTAAAATCGCACTTATTGTCTACGAAATCACTTACCCAAACGCACCCTAAATATGATAGTGTGATGACTAACTTCAATACTGACCACTTAATTTGAGAATATATGAACCACATTGTCATTTATTATATATATATTATTTTATTTTATGTCGAGGTCTTATTTATTATAAATAATCTCATATCATATAATATGATTCATAATTCATAAGTTATAAATATAATATTAGAACCATATAATGTCACACGATTAACATAAGTATATAATTTCATACGAATACAATATATAGTTCCTTAATGTATGTATGAATATTAGAGGTCATTATTACATAACTCATAAGTATATAATGATAATATCTAGATGAGATCATATGATATTATATCTTAGATAATGTGATCTAAATATTTATAAGTATCTAATAATAATACTTAGATCATATGATCATATTCATATAATAATGATATAATGATTAAATTGAGTAATATAAATATAAATATTAAGTAATCTATATAAATATAATATATATTAATTTATTATTAATATACATACTTATATCTATATAACCATTTATATATATATATATACATATATGATCGAGCTAACGAGTAGGGCGGGCCGGTTCGGTCGATAAACGAACTAGGCTCGCGAGCCCCTATTGGGTTTTGTCGAGCAAGTCGGGTATGTATCACTAACTAATTGAGCGGGTTTGTACAGTAATAAGCGGATTTGTACAGTACTGATCTCGAGTTCGAGTCGAATTTAATCGGGCGGGTATCGAGTAGACTGTCGGAGAGACTGGCTCGTTTACAACCTTAGCTATGTTCTCTAAATCTACTTTCACTGTAGCCCACCTGACTTCTCCTTTTCCACAACAGATCTCTCCTCTTCTAAATAATCAAGAGACTGGATCTCCTTCATTAAGGACTTCTTCCTCTCCTTTATATTTCTGAAGACCTCCTTGTTCCAACGTTTTAAATCAAGTGCCAGCCATTTTTGTTTATTAGCAAAAACAAAACAGGGAGTATCGAAGAACTAATACAAATCCCACCACTATTTCAATGTCCACAAAATGTTTTGCTTTCAGCTAAATGTTTTCAAATTTAAATGAGCTTGATCCTCTAGATAGACATATTCAACTGTCAAGCAATATGGGAAAATGATCTGATAAGGGTTGAGGAAGACGGCGCTCGGTCAGGTCTAGAAAATGCTTTTCAATTTGGAGAAACCAAAAATCTATCAATCCGAGAGATAGAGTGGTTATTAGACCAAGTGAAAGAACCTCCAGCCAACAGAATATCCATAAAGCCTTGCTCCGAAATGAAATCTGAAAATTATCTCATGCAAGGGGTTAACCGAGTTGCCCCAACCCTTTTGTTCGGGAAGCGAGTAACATTGAAGTCTCCCCAAATGCACCGAGTGACTTCCCACCTACTGAAAACCTCTTATAACTCCTCCCACAAATAATGCTTTTCGGAATCGGCATTGAGACCATAAACTCCCAAAAAGGCCTAAACAAACTTGTCCAAAACAGATTTGAATTTCCTGGAGATAGAGATAATGCCTACCGCCTCTTTAATGCATTCTACTACACGTTTATCCCACATGAAGAGCATACCACCCAAGGATCCTGAGGCTGGGAGAACAGACCACCCCATGAAAGATAGCCACCCCACAAGCCCCGAACAATACTGGCTGCGATCTGCCCCATTTTTGTTTCTTTTTTTTTTTTTGATGACAAAGGAATCCCTCCAAAGAAGGGCCACTTCGTGAACCCACCCCTGTCAAGTAAACCTCGGACCCGTGTAAAACGCTCCCTCCACACAGATCGGATAATACTTTGGCTTCGCCAGCGGGCTGGTGCCAAGAAATTGTTTGCACCCAAGGAAATTCAAACCTTAGACCTCATGTGACTACCACAAAAACCAAGGCTCTTACCACTTGAGCCAATCCCTTGGGGTTTTGTTTCTTGAAAACACACTACGCCATGCTTCCAGGTTTTCAATAAAGTTGCTGATATAGTACCTTTTCCTTGTACCGTTAAAGTCCTCAAACATTCCAACTAATAATTTTCAAATTCATAATGGGGTAGAAGCCTTGCCATGATAAGGACGGGGTTTGGGCGGGTTCCTCTTGGAGTCATAGTTCATTGAGCAAGACAAATTGAGTAGTTCCCTAACTCCTTTAACACCGCTCCCCGTCTCTTTTTTGAAGGAGCCCGACAGGGTTCCTCTTGGAGTCATAGTTCATTGAGCAAGACAAATTGAGTAGTTCCCTAACTCCTTTAACACCGCTCCCTGCCTCTTTTTTGAAGGAGCCCGACATTCCTTTGTAGCCGTTGCAACTGGCCTCAATAGTAGAGAATAAGTCTGAAACCTCCTGTTCAAATCCTTCACATGAAACCCCCCAAAATTTTTCTAGCCCATACATACATCTTTGACCATTATGAGCTCTCAATTGTCGCACACGAGGGATTGAGGAGTTGAGAGAGGATAACTTGGGAGCAATACAAAGGGCACCCGCTTTGCATGAAAAGGGACCCACAATAATTGGGTTGGTGGGCGCAGGGTCTGCTAAGATAATACTCTCATGAAAACAGAGCTCATCCCTACCGGACCCATACTCAAATCCATGCGGATCCTCTAGGAAAGGTAAACTTCCACTCCTATCTGATGAGTTGGGGTCCCCACTTGAAAGTGCAACTACTGGGATAATCCCACTGTCGTCATTCAGGAGAGAGAATCTACGGCGGAGAGAACGAACCTTGGAGTCCATCGCCCGAGGAGAGGACCTAGCCATCGGAAAGATTGAAGCCATGCTCGCCATCGTTTTCTAGCTCTCTATCGCCGACCTTGAACCAGGTTCCATCAATGCTTCAAAACCCGTCAAGATGTAGTGCAACGACACGGAGAGCAGCTTTGACCCACGAATGATATGAATGGACCACTTGCCTGAGAATGATAGTTGACTCGAGCGTCGCAACTCAAGCCACAAGCCTGTTATCAAACGCGGGCTATTGCCCACTACTATTTGGGCCTTTGGGTACCACAAATATGAAACCCATTCAAAAATAAATTTCTGGAGTGGAGCCCAATGGTTGCAAGCGGGCTGAAGTGGGCTGTGAGAGTCTAAAGGAAAGCCCGTTGCTACTACCATCTCCTTAGAACAGGAAGGCCTTAAATGGCATGGGCCTACAAAGTTCATTGGGTCATCGCACCAATAGAATTATTGCATGCTATTCCCACAGGCCATCCTGCTGGGGGGTTTTGTGGAGCTTATTAATGCGTGTACCCATGCGGGAGCCACTCGACCTTTAATCCCATTTATGTGGCATTTTCCTTTTTCATCGACGTATACACTCAAACGAGGTTCTTTGCCCGCGCCCGACCGCCTTGCAGAGTACTCTGGAAATGTACTCTTTTGGATTTTTGAAGCTTCCACAGAGGGAGGTACAGTGCACCCACCTTACTGCTCCTAACGTCTCATTTTGGCAGTGTTTAAACGTTGGGAGGAACAGCAGCGTCGGTGGCACTAGGCACCTGCATTGCTGCTCCTTGAGCATGTCTAAAGGGATGAGCTTTCTAGTGAGCCATGACAGAATTCCCTTTGGTACCCCTACCGTTAGAAATGATCAAGCCACCCTATCCAACTACCACCTAAGCAAAAGAGCGATTCATGGGAACACTTTGAGACTCAGTAACGGTACAACGGCAATTGGAGGTGCGTGAGTCACAGACGTAAAAGGAGAACAAATACCGTAGCACCTCCACAAACCTACACCAACCCCACCTCTTCTTGCCTTCAGGATTGAGAATAAATCCCTCTGCCCATCACCATTGAACTCTTCAACGGCCATGTAGCTTCTTTGGGAATTACTACATCGCTGACCTAAGAAGGTGCTTTGACGATTCCTGAACTTACGAATAAGGCCCGCATTGTTGTCCACTCTAGCCACTATGTCAACTGCCGAGAGTAACCAAAAAGCTCCATCTCTCCCCAAAAATATTGAACAGAGATAGCCATTCCCTCTTTCCACTTTCCTCCTGGCTCGATAATGAACTCCAAAGGATTTCAATTCTACGAAAAAATCTCCTCATGGGCCTTCATTACACTAACAGACTCAATGAAATAGAAACCCACGATTCAACCTCTTCAGACATAGACGACAGCATCATCCCATGACCCCCAAGCAACCAACCAAGAGAGAGAGAGAGAGAGAGAGAAGACTTATTATAAGAGAGAGACAAGTGGTATTAACAATTTTCCACTGTAATGCCATAGCATAAGATTGCTATATTCAAGATGGATCCTTATTGAGTTTTTTTTTTTTTTTAAATAAGTAATCAAATTTTATTAAAATGCAAGAGGGTACAACCCAAGTACATGTGAAGTATACAATAGAGACATTTGTCAAGAAGAAGTTAAATGATCAAGAGAATCATGAACAATAGAAATATGAAAACAATTATAGGCAGCCATCTAGTGTTACATGGTTTTGAAGAAAAATGATTGTAATTCCGTCACCGTCCTCTCACAATCTTCAAAACTTCAATCATTGCATTTTCTTCAAATACACCACATTAAGCAAGACAAAATCATCTTCCACACTGCTATACTGTGATCCCTACTAAATTGTTCTCTCCAACAAGCCAAAAGATCCACCACTCGTTAAGGCATGATCCACTTTGTCCCAAAAAGACCGAAAATATAGTTCCTTAAGCCATTAGCTATCTTGCATGGAGCAGTAGATGATCAATGGCTTTTTATGCCGCTCTTCTTATAAAGGTTAATGAGAGTTTTTATCTTAGTCGTTCGCTAAATGCAATCCTTTTATGTTGACAGGGCAAACAAGTGGGACTAAAAACATAGTACTGGTGGTGAGGGATGGGTGAGTGTGTTTTTGGGAGTTTTTTTTTTTGTTTTGGGGGAGTGGCTTGATTTACTTTTCCCCTCTTGCTGTACATGATGTAACGGTAAAAACATGACCTAGCATTTTGATGGTGTAATTTCCCTTATTCCCTTAACCTTGATGAAAAGAGGCAAATCTTTTTCTCCCCACTTTTTCCTCCTTCCCCTCTCTGAATTAAAATGATTTGATGATGCCCATATTGAGACACAAGCTACTGGTTTTGGTTAAAAAATTCAGGCCACAAATTCATTATCAGTTTAGTTTATCAGTATTAATTTAATTATTAAAGATAAGTTTAGATTAGGTAAGCACTTCAGAAAAATGGCTATTCAGTGATCCTGCTGTGCATGTATGTGATTATTTTACATTATTGCGAAATATGATAGGATATTGTTTTCTAGATGACTACCTTACAGCCTCAACATTCCAATTTTTGCTTTCCATATATACTTCATGGCATAGTTTGATCAATATGGCCACTATATGTGTAGGTGGGATCTGGATACCTTGATCATTTGATTGTGGAAAGGAAGTATGCTCAAGCTGCATCTTTGTGTCCCAAATTGTTGCGGGGATCTGCTTCAGCATGGGAAAGGTACTATCTGCCTTTATTTATTACTCTTTGTACAATTCATCTAAATAACTGGCAGTGGGCTGCTTTCCACAGATGGGTTTTCCACTTTGCTCATCTCCGGCAGCTTCCTGTGTTGGTCCCATACATACCAACAGAAAGCCCAAGACTGCGTGATACTGCTTATGAGGTTTGTTGGACAAAACACTGCGCCTAAATTTCGTAAAATATCTTTTTATTTTCGTTCTAATGTGCAAAATTGAGATTCAAGGTCTCTTGTTGCCTTTTGTGCTACAGGTTGCTCTTGTAGCTTTGGCTACAAATCCTTCTTTCCATGAGGATCTCTTGTCAACTGTCAAATCTTGGCCACATGTGATGTATTCTGCATTGCCTGTTATTTCGGCCATAGAACCTCAGCTCAATACTTCATCCATGACTGATGCACTCAAAGAGGTCTGTCAGACAAAGATGCACACATTCACGTACTTCTAAACCTTTTGATACGAATGCTTTCCATATTTCATGATCTCTACATATGATTATTTATGCATTCCTTTTCTCTGTCAGGCACTAGCACAGTTGTATGTAATAGATGGGCAATATGAGAAAGCTTTTTCAATCTATGCTGATGTAAGTGTTACTGATGCACATGGAAAGATTCATTCACAAACATCCAACACTAGAATTTCATATATTAGATGAAATGTTTATGTTAAATGATTCAGAAAATCATGGTTTTGCATCTCTATTTTGTGTAGTAAGATCAATTTGGCTACCTTTTTTTTTTTTTTTTTTTTTCAGCTTATGAAGCTAGAAGTATTCGACTTCATCGAAAAGTATAACTTGCACGATGCAATTCGTGAAAAGGTATGTCAATGCAAAATTGGATGAAATACTTTTGGTGTTACTAGTCTGTCCATAGGTTTTTTCATTGGCTGTTATTGCTGTTTTCGAAGTAAAAATTCATGTCAGTTTGATAATTATTTGATATATGTTTTGCATAAATATTACTAAAGAGAGCAGCCTATCGATTTTCTGGAAAAAAAAAAGTAGCGTTTCTGCTATATATCATTAATGAGGTTGTCATTTTCATCATATAATAGACATACCTTGCAATGCAATTGATCTTTTTTTCCAATTGAGCCTCATCCTTCCTAACTGGGGTTCGCAATATATATTCTTCAAAATACTTAATTGGGATTGTAGTTTCTGTTGTGTTCTTCTCATTCTTATTTCATTAGAAAAATCCTGACTACTTTTTATGTTACCTATGCCTATTTAGGTTGTGCAGCTGATGATGATAGATTGCAAGCGTGCAGTTCCATTATTGATTCAAAATAAGGACGTGATTACTCCATCTGAAGTTGTTTCACAACTTCAAAATGCCAGCAATAAGTGTGATCACAGATATTTCCTGCATCTATATCTCCATTCATTATTCGAAGTGAATCCACACGCTGGGAAGGATTTTCATGATGTGCAGGTAGGGAGAGACACTGAACCTCATTTTGGTTTGAACTGTGTGTTTCTCAGTGAGTATACCAATATTTAATTTAGTTATAAATAATATGTTCACATTATGATGGTCGCTGTCTTTAACTGTTTGGATTCTTTGGATCTGATTGTTCACGGGGTGAAAATTATGGACAAATAAACACAATTGCATACTTATCAGATAGATTAAAAATGTGTTGACCATCAAATCATCTTAATTTATGCTTGTGAGTCAAAATGATGCATGGACATTGAACTAGAATATGCATTCTCTTACTACGGTTATTATTTATGAACATTTGGAAACTCTTGCAGCCTGTGAGAAAGTTTAAATGACAGATGCTTTCTTGTTTAGAAAGCATATTTTGGCATGTTGGTTGGTGGGTGCTATCACTTCTTTGGTTAAAAATAACTTTTCAGATTTCTTGATGTACAGTCTGTAGGAAAATTAATTGGTGCTGCTTGGACTTTTGCTTTCATGAAAGTAATTAAGAAATACTTGAAAGTAAAGATGAACTGTTTATGATTTTCCTTTTCACCGAGTTACGGTCTTAAAGAAAGTAGTGTTTTCAATCACCAGACACGACTGGCTTGTGAAGCAATTGAACCATCCAATTGGTCTCTCTTCGAATTGATACTAGCACCGAGCCATTCCAGTCAAGGAATTGTGTGGTCAAGTAAGCTGTCCCAGGGAATTGCCTTGAAACAAAACAAACTTTGGAAAAAGTAAAACAAAAAGAAAAAAGGAAGAGTTCCTATAGAGATTGTCTTGCAAAATCTATATGGATGCCCTTGCATTATTCCATATTTGCCGAACTAGATCAAGATGAAAGCGGAAAGCAATTTTGACTTATTGCTAGTTGCCAAAATTTGCTGCCACCAATTATTGTCTAGAGTTGTCACCTATCTGTTCTACAAATTTGCCTGACAATAGCCAAAGCAGTTCACATGTTTGAACACTAGGATTTTTGACAACGAAAGATTCCTTATGGATTTTTTGGATGTTTAACATGAATCTTCCATGGAAGTTGAGATTGTTGAATCTACCTCCGATATGGGTTCTTAATTCTATAGTATGTGTTTCTTAACTTTACAGGGATTTCTCAACTGCAAGAAATGTTAGATCTTTAGTTTTGTGGCAACTTAAAGATTGCAAGAGAATTATGAAGTTCGCTTTTCAAGTTGTTTGGTGTTGTGTGAGTTATGCCTCGAAAGATGAGAGAGTTGTTGGTGAGTTGGAGGGGACAATTGGGACACCGTATTGCTTTGGAAATGTGGACGTTGGTTCCTTTGTGTTTAATGTGGTGTATTTGGAGAGAGCAGAACACAAGGAGCTTTGAAGATCGTAAAACTGTGATGTTAGAGTTAGAGAAGATATTGTTCCAATCCCTTTATACATAGATAGTAGCGTTCAATAGCTTGCTTGTTTCTAATTTCTCTAAGTTTTTGGTGTTTTGTTCTTTTTCTATACGTTTTGGGTTCTCTTTTATATTTCCTGTGTATTAAGGTTGCGCTCCTTTGCGCTTTTAATGAATTTGAATTACTTATTAAAAAAAAGTTTTGTGGCATTTATGATTTTATTGCAATCAAATGAGTTGCACAAATTTTGTAATCCTTTGATTGCTCTGAAATTTATTTGGCAGATCTTGTTACAATGGTATTGGATTGGATCCTTTTCTTTTCCTACTTCTGCAAGAACTTGAATCTGGTTGTTGCAACACTTTGTGCAGTTAAAGTGATTTGTGCACACGTTATCTGAAGATTTCTTGTCCCTTATTTTGCTGTGATAGGTGGAGCTTTATGCAGACTATGATCCAAAGATGCTACTTCCTTTTCTTCGCAGTAGTCAACATTATACGCTTGAAAAGGTTTACACCATCGACAAATGGTAAATTTCAATGATTTTATATCTGAGTACATACACTAACTTCTTAAATTTAAATCTCAGGCATATGAAATTTGTGTCAGAAGAGATCTTCTAAGGGAGCAAGTCTTCATCCTTGGAAGAATGGGAAATTCTAGACAAGCCCTATCTGTCATTATAAATAACTTGGGGGATATAGAGGAGGTACTTTTCATCTCCTTTGGGATTGTTGGTATTTTGGTTAACTTTGAAGTTTGGTGGTGTGATGAGGCAAGCATTATCATCGTGTGCAGGCTGTAGAGTTTGTGACTATGCAGCATGATGATGATCTTTGGGAAGAGTTAATAAAGCAATGTCTTGACAAACCTGAAATGGTATGTAGCAAAGACTAATATGTGATTCAAAGTATGTAGGGACATGGTAGTTGTATATTTCTTTGTGTGTCTTTTGCAAGCTCTTCTAACTTTTCTTTCCTGATTACTAGGTGGGTTTGTTGCTGGAGCACACAGTTGGAAATCTTGATCCTCTCTATATTGTAAATATGGTTCCTAATGGTTTGGAGATACCTCGGTTAGTATAATCAGAATGATGCTGAATTTCTTGTAGTAGTTCCTTCTTTCTCGTCTTCCATCTTAAAAGAAATCTCGGTTTGCAGTCTTAATTTTTAAAGTTTAATTTTGTTGGGAGAAGTGAATAATAATTACAAATTTTGGTGCTAGTAGAAGCTCAATATTGAGAAGCTGCTATCAGTTCTGTTAGTATATTCTTGTGGTTCATACATGCCCAGACCTTAGTTCAAGTTTTTCAGGAGCCTTAGTGTTGTTTTAATCCATCGACTCTGTGTGAGCACTAACCTTACATGAAAATCATCCTGCAACCTGCCCTCTCCCCATCCAAAAGAAGCTGAAAGAAAAAGGAAGAAAAATAAAAAAAAAGGAGCAACATATTAATACTTATATTTTGTCATGAGTTAAAAATGCCGTTCAATTGTGCTTATTGAAGGTTAAATAATGTTTACACTTGATACACACCCAAATAGACCGGAATGGGATGCTTTTCACTGTAACTTCCATAAACATCAGTGAGACTGATGTTGAAGCATTAAGTTCTTTACTGATGGTAATCTTTATGTAATTTCTCTCTTTTTCTTTCCTTCTTGCAGGCTTAGGGATCGGCTGGTCAAGATCGTCACTGATTACAGGACTGAAACATCTCTTAGACATGGTTGCAATGATATCCTCAAGGTACTCCCACGCTCCTCATACCATTGTTGCATTTCTTTTTAGTGGGACACTAAATGAAATGCTTGACATTTTGTTGTGATTGTGACACAGGCTGATTGTGTCAACCTCTTGGTTAAATACTACAAAGAGGCAAGACATGGGATTTACTTGAGCAATGAAGAAGACGAAGCACGAGCAAAAAGGAATGACAGTGGGGCTTCTCAGGCTGAGAAATCATCGAGTGTGAGAACCATGGAGGTTAAGTCTAAAACCAGTGGGGGTGCAAGGTGTTGCATGTGTTTTGATCCGTTTTCCATACAGAATGTATCAGTCATTGTTTTCTTTTGCTGTCATGCTTATCACAAGACATGTCTTATGGATTCTACCTATAATATTAGTGGCAAGAAAGGGTCTGGAGCCACTTCCCGGGAGCCCGTAGTAGAGTATGAGTATGGTAATGGTGATCTGGACTATGATGATGATGACGACGATGATGATTCCCAGTCAGCTGCAAATCATATGCGTTGTATCTTATGCACTACAGCTGCCGGTTGAGTTTGCTGATGTGTCCGTGTGCGTGTTCATGTTGTTTGTCATTTATTTATTTGTGCATATAGTGCAAGTGAGTGCAATCATTTTTTGTTTCTCGTGCTTCACTTCTTGTATTTTAGTTATATATTTACCATGGAAAGAGTGAGTTTTTTCTTCGGCTAGCTTACCTAGTGTTCAAAAAACCAGTTTCTGTTGGCCATAGCTGTGATTACAATTTATAGGGTTGTCTTTAGTAGTAGGGGTGTACAAGTGGGCGGTTATTAATCGCATAACCACTTTTGTAGGCGGTTGAAAAAAAATCACTAACCGCCTAAGGCAGGGCAGTTAGCGATTTTAAAGGTAGGTGGAAGCAGTTAATAACTGCTAACCGCCTACCCTTGTATAATTGAAATGTACTTAATACCAAAACGATGTCATTTGATATAAAGTTTTCGTTATGAAATAAAAAAGATTTCATGAATAGGTTACCTTTGCTGTATAATTGAAATGTACGTGAAGATGTGATGGTTAAGTAGCTTTTGTTCAGAAAAGAAAGAAATGATGCATACACGTTGCTTTTGAAGATATCCTCTGTAGTAGGCAGAGTTATTCAGCTATTTCCAATGAAGAACAGAAATTTATGCTGGGAGATAGGGAGATCATAAAGGCCCTTCAGTAGGAATAGCTAACTTTTGTTGTGTTCAAATAATTCAAGGTATACAAAGTATATTCATTTGAAATATGCGTGACAAAAGTGCAAAAGACAACAAGATAAGCAGAATCTTGATCGGAGTGGCAACTGCCTCTCCTCCACACCTATGTCCATCAATATTTGATGCCTCATTTGGAAGGTTCTCTTGTGCTGCTGTTATGAATCTGTTGGTAATCATGCAATAAGAGGCAATTAATTAATATTTGTGCAACAATTTGATGCCCAAGATAAAAGAAGCCACTTCAATGAAAGAACAGGAAACGAATGGGTTTGCATACCAATTAAGAAGCCAACTCTCTCATATGCTTCTATTGCTTTACCACAAATGTCTTAGACCTGCCTCCTGAAACTATATATATATAAAATGGATTAATTAGAAGCAATATTGCCATTTGCCAGTAATTTTATCAAGAGATGTGATTTGAAAAGTTGGCATGGAGTAAGATCGAGTATATAGCCTCTGGTGCTTGGCCTTGAATTTCGGTATCAATTACTGGTTTACGCTTGACCGAGAGTGCACTCTGAAGCTCTACTATTAATGAAAATTGATCTTTATTAATAAAAAATAATAATATTATTATTATTGAGCTTTGTTACATTTTGAAGCCAAAACTGCTAACTGTCTAACGTGGAGCAGTTATAGTTACAAAAATTCGATAACAGCTTAAAGTGGTTGCGGTTGGTGGTTAGAGGCTTCAACACCCTTATTTAATACATACGTTGACTTGCAATAATAGAGGTACAGAATACAGGCGGTTGCTTGGAGATATTTGGAAATTCTTTATTTCATCCTTTTATTTACCTCATCCACTAATGGGCATGTAAACTTTGGAGTGAGATCGTCTTGTATTTAGATCTAGATGTATCCTTAATAAAGAATAAACTAAACCAAGTATGAAGTGCTTTTGAACTCAAAACCGGATTGAGATATGGTGCAATACCTTTTTTTGAAACCGTTCATATCGTAACAACAACAACAAAAAAATTAAGAAAAAAGGGAAGGCCTAGGGGTTGGCTGTTGGGTGGCCAAACCACCCCTTTCTGGGTGATCGATCCACCCACCTAGGGAGGCTCGGCCTCGCAACAGCCACCAAAAGCCAATCCCTTCTTCTTTCTTTTTTCTTTAACGATTTGGAATAAAAAGTATAGCATCCGGTGCAATACGAAGCACTCGAGCTCAATCCCTCAAAACGAAGCATTCCTTTAAATTCTATGAATTGCTACTTTAAGGATTCTATTTAGTAGACTCTTTACAACAGCCACATGTCTATTTTTCCCACATTTCAAACTAAAAAAATGAAAAAAAAAAAAAAAAAAAAGTGGCTCTGGCGGGACATGTTATGTATATATATGTGAGCGTCTCGTTGCAAGCTGTAGATGAGAGAGCCTAAGTCGATTTGGGTACTGCACCGAACACCTCTGTTTTTGCTTTCTCATTGTCTTTGAGGTAAATATTTCCTATCCTTCTCGTTTAAATTATGTATTTTTCTTTTTTTTTTTTTAAATATGATCATGATTTGGATGACCCTCTAACGCGATTTTGTGGTTTCTGCTGAATTTGACGTTTATGAGAGTCCCCATCAATTGCGTAATAGTTGCATCTGATTCAATATTTATTTTCTTTATGGGAAATACTTAGTAAAGAATTATAATTTAAAAGATCAAATTTTAATTCGTTTTTTTTTTGTGGTATTGAATCGGGCATAACTTTTGTTATAAATGTCAGGGTTGCACATATAACTTCAATCCATAAAGTTCTTTTTGACATGCATGCCGTGAACACCATAAAACCCTTTTATGGTGGTAAAAATCAATGACAAAAACTTATTGAAATTTCAAACCATACATGCTCTATTTATAGGGAAAGTTTTCTGTTAATTCGAATGAGGCACACTTTTAAAAATTAGATTCTTTAGTAATTAAGAAATAATCTCATTCGACCAAAATTACTAAAGAATCTAAATTTCAGTGCCGATTTTTTATTGACACGTGTTTCGTTTAAACGAACCTATTTTTCATTTGAAAGAGTTTTCCTTAGGCCTCGTTTGGTTCGCGGAATGACTATTCCATTAGGAAAAGGAATAACTATTCCTTGGAATAGATGAAGGTGGAATGGAATAGGTATTCCTATTCCTTGGTTTGGTTGTAACGATGGAATAGAACACTGAATATGTATTATTTTGTTTGGTAAAGTACAATACGTTGGTGAATAGAATCATATTGTAATCAAATTTCCTTAAAACACCCTTATACTACAAATGTAATATAACGACATTTTCTTCGTTATTTTGAAACAAAAAACGTTATACTATAACTTTTTTTAAAAAAAAAAAAAAAAAAAAAAATTGTCAAGTTCTTGGCTTTTTTTTGTTTTTTAATTTTTTTGCTTTTTTTTACCTAAGCCGTACACTACAAAATGATGTATAAAAATGAAAAAAACACATCAACAAATTATCATATCACCCATCAATTTTTTTTAGAAAAAAACATATATATGAAAAGCATATGAGATTAGAGATATGGACAAAAACTGATACCATTTAAGACTCAATTATATTCTTTTCTTCTCTAATTTATTTTTTCCTGCACTCATAGAAGCCTACTCAATTATATTCTTTCTCTCAATTATATTTTTTATTTTTTTTCTTTTTTCTTTTTTCCCTACTGATCTGCTTCTTCCCTTAAATTTTATATATTCTAAATCTCCCATTAATATATGCTAGTTACGTCAAATTCTTGACCACAAGAAAAAAAAAACCTCCATTAACGGAGAACAGAGAGTTACGAAAACAAGAGAGAGAGAGAGAGAGAGAGAGAGAGGGGAATTGATTGTATTTGAAGATAGAGAAATAGATCAGGAGACAAAGAAACAAAAAAAAAAAGAGAAGAGAATTTTCTTCAATCAGGAACTTTTCAACAAGCTCAAATCCAAATACCCATTCGTAACCCACAAGAAAAAAAAAAATCTCCATTAACGGAGAAATAGAGAGTTACAGAAATAGAGAGAGAGAGGAATTGATTGTATTTAGAGATAGAGAAACAGAACAGAGAGACAAAGAGATAGGAAACGAGAGAGAGGGGATGAGAGAAAGAAAGATGGGAGGAAGAAGAGAGATACGTGGTATTGGGTCTGCAGCGTTGGAGCGTGAGGGTGAAGGGCTTTGCATTTTTTCAGCCGATGGTGAGGACTTTTATGAGAAGAGTACTAATTCTTTTTTATTCCCATAGGAATGGAATAGGTATTCCACCTCCTTTTTAAAAGGAATACTTATTCCTCTTCGTAAGGGAATAGGTATTCCTATGGGAATAACTATTCCTAGGAATAAGCACTTACCAATAAAGGAATGACTATCCATAGGAATAGCCATTCCATTCCCGGGACCTATTCCGCGAACAAACGAGGCCTTAGTCATTAAGAAATGAAATTGTGGCGCTATGAAAGATGGAAACCATTCTTGATCGAACGAGATCTATCTCGTTTGAAAGAATTTTTATAGTTTGCGTATGTGGTATTGAATCGGTCATAACTTTTGTCATAAATGTCAGGGTTGCACATATAACTTCAATCCATAAAGTTCTTTTTGACATGGATGCCGTGAACACCACGCAACGTTTGGTGAGCATATTTTCAATATCAAAATCTATCGTTTTCACCACCAAAACCTCATTTGGGGTGAAAGTCGCTACTTCTACGAAATATTCGTTTTCGTTGGGGCAACTGGGTCCTCTTTTCCTTAGCTCTATCCTATTGTATTTTCCATCATACGTTTTCAGAACATCCTCAATTCTGTATGTAATTCACTTTCTTATTATATTATCTTCAGTTTCTTATTTTATTTTTCCTTGGTCCAACAATATGGAAGTGGCCGTCCCTTTCAGCAATACTAGCATCTTATGCCCGTTTGTTTCGACGTATTTTTCGTGTTTTTTAGTGTTTGATGGGGCGTAAAATAATAGTCAACGGAAATCATTTTCAGTTTGACAGAATTTTTTTTTTAATTTTCGTAAAATGGTTTCCTCTTTTTAAAACCGCAAACCATTTTTCGAATTTAAGCGTCACATTCTCAAATTGGTAGACCACAGCTAAAACACTACCAGACTCCGCCGGAACCCAGTCGGGACCAGCCCGGGACATTGCCTGGACCCCGCCAAGACCTACCCAGAAAATTGCTAGGACCCGGTCACAACTCGCCCTGGACATTTTCGTGACCCACCCGGAATATTTTCGGAACCTACCCGAGATATTTTTGGGACCCACACGGGACATTTTCGGGACCCGCACCGAGACACTTTCGAGACTTGCTCGGAACATTTTCGGGACATTTTTTGGAACTCACCCGGGACATTTTCGGGACCCTGCCTAGGATATTTCGAGACACGCCTGGAACATTTTCAGGACATACCCGAAACATTTTTGGGATCCACCCGGGACATTTTCAGAACCTATCCGAGACTTTTCAGGACCCGCCGGAGACATTTTCGGACCTACCCGGGACATTTTCGGAACCCACCTAGGACATTACCGAGACCTGCCCGAGACATTTTCGGGACCCGCCCGGGACATTTTCGGGACCCGCTGGGACATTTGGGACTACCCGAGACATTTTTGGGACCGCCCGAGACATTTCGGGACCCGGGACCTGTCCGGACATTTTCGGGACTCGCCCGAGACATCACCGAGACCCACTCGAGACATTTTCGAGACCCGCCCGGGACATTTTCGAGACCCGCCGGGACATTTTCGGGACTTATCCGAAGCATTTTTGGGACCCAACTGGGACATTTTCGGGACTTGCCCGAGACATTTTCGGGACCTACCCGAGACATTTTCGGAACCGCCTGGAATATTTTCGGAACCCGCCCGGGACATTTTTAGGACCGCCTGGGACATTTTTGAGACCCACCCGGGACATTTTCGGGACCTCCCCGGGACCCGCCCGAGACATTTTCGGGACCTGCCCGGGACATTTTCGGGACCCGCCCGGGACATTTTCGGGACCCACTCGAAACATTTTTAGGACCCCGGGGCATTTTTGGGACTCGCCCAGGACAACGTTGGGATGTCACAAGAACCTGATCGAGATATCACTGGGCTCACCCGAGACAATTTATATTAATTTTTTAAAATTGTGTATAAAAAATAATTCTTTTTAATTAATATGATTGGTTGAAAATATAAAAAAAATATTTTCAATTTTCCGTGCGCGCCAAACACCGAAAAATATTTTCGGCGAAAATCATTTTCCTGAAAATTAATTTCCCTGAAACCATTTTTCGACGAAATCGTTTTACGTCGAAACAAACGGGTCTTAGAACTAAAAAACATACTTCAGCTGGCCGTGTGTGCACTCGCGTGTTGAGTGATTGTTTAATGTGGAGTAGGAAAGTCTAATGTGGACCCACTCGAAACATTTCCTTATGGAGTAGGAAAGTCTAATGTGGACCTTTTAATCTTTTATGAAACGACAATCGCTTACTGTTTTTAATTAACACAAAATACAAATATACAAGACAAAATTGCCGTTTTCTTGATGGATCATGAGGGCAAAAGGAAAGCCAATTAAGGAGGATAAAAATTGAGATGAGGAGTATCGCTTCCACAAAAATTAAGCATAAGAAACAAAAATAAAAAAGTAATGAATATAAGAGGAGATAAATAATTTTCATAACTCTTTCATGGTGGGTCTTGCTAGCATCTAATGTTATCCCCAATGAAGAGGACAACATATGTAGACTTGGACTTGGTCCTTATCTTTTGTCTGTTTGTCTATTTATTTCTTTTATTTTCTTAATTATCTTTCATTATTTTCTCCTCCATACGTTTACTATCTTGGTTGTTTTGTTCTTCTAATTATTTTGATTTGTATTAGCCTCGGACACATGTATCACGGTCATAAACACATTTGTTTGAAGTACTGTCACCACAAGAATTTGCTTCATTAACGTCGACGGTCGACGGTCGCCGCTAATAATCGACGTTAATACAACAAAAAAAGATCAATATTAGCGTTAACTTTTTTTGTCAACGCTAATAACTTGGCGATAATTTTTTATAATGCACGGGCTGTTGTGACAACCTATTAGCGATGACATTTTATCATTAAAAGTCGCCGCTAATGACTATTATTTAAAGAGAATTATTATTATTATTATTTTTAAAATTTTTTTTTTGTAGTGTGTGGTGTTGGATGTTTCCTGGAATCTTCGTGCTTTCGGCATCTCTTTTCTTTGACACACATGGGGAATAATTACTTGATTTATGTACGATTAGTCAATGTCTACTTTTTTTTTTTTTTTCATGCCACCTGCGTTTAGAAGCTCTTAATTTATATACGATTAGTCAAGGTCCTTTTTTTAATTATGCTAAACTTCTATAATTATGCTAAGATTAGAATAAGATTAATTCTAAAAACTACACTTTTATTATATTACTATTTCACCATACTGATGTGACCGTGGTAATCAATCATTAAATTTGTCCTTATTAAAAAATATTCATAAAATGATTGATACTGCTACATTATCATAATAAGATAAAAGTTATAGCATTACTCTATAAAAGTTGAGATCTTCATGATATCTTGGATTATGAAGATCTTTAATTCTATATTAGGTAGACATTGAATGAATATGTGCTAAGTTCTCTCACAACATTTATGTTTTCTTTATTGGCTTTCCTCGTAGATAGTGAAAAAAAGAGAGGATAATGCTAAGGACCATCTCCGATATCTTTGACTCTATCCCATCATATTTCTTATAGGAAGTTAAAAAAGTCAATAAAAGTGCAAACTTCTGTACTTATCATGTATCACATTAAGCCGTAGCCAGATCTCATTGTGGCAGCATTCCCACATATCCCCCACCTCTATTCTATGTTCCTATTGTAAGTGGGAAAGACCCACCTCCCTTTGTTGATTAGGTCTGTTTAGGTGTTTTTAGGTTTGTTTAGTTTTGGTTTGGTTTGGTTTCTTGCTTTGTACTCACAAAAAAGAATAATAATAATAAGATTCGTTCAAAAGTTGTTTTTCTTAAGAAGTTATTTACCCTCATCAATTTTGATTAATTGGTATGCACTAAGTTAAGAAATTTGATTGTATTTTACACAACAAAATCAAACCAGAACACCTTTAGAGTTGCTATTCCAGTAAGAAAAGAAATAGGAATGTTAAAACTGCATAAAGTTTTTTAGAGAGATAGAAGAAGAGAAAATTTTCAATATGTTTAAAACTGATATGCAGTTTCAATATATGTTTATTAACATAAATGTAATTTTAAAATTAACAAAAAATAACTACTAATTCAACTGTCATTAAAATCCAACCGTTCAATATTAACAAACATTTAATTATCGTGACCATTAATTATAACCGTTAGATCATGGCAATTATATATTCACATGAAAGCCCAACAGAAGCAATCATGGCAATTATCCTTCAAAATAAATTAGTCATTGCGTTGTACTCATACATGTCGACTGTTGTGAATGCATTTGTGAGGTTTGTGTTTCACATTGTAAAAAGAGTGAATAGTTTATATAGCATAATTAGACCCAACCTCATAAGCTTAAACTTTTAAGTTGTGTGGTGTCTGAACAGCTAATCAAGTTTACCACCTAAGCAAAAACCAAGAGAAACTTGCTTCAATGTCAAACAAACAGGAATATGTAACATGATCATTAATTGATCACCTATATATATATATATATAGTACTGCTGAAAACAGGCATCTTTAACACACGGTAAAACGCTCTTGTGTGGAATTTGTAATAGGGTCACATCGATCCATAGTTCTTCGTCAATGGAATCTGACGTTATAGCACCAACTCCAACAGATATTTTTTATGTTAACAAGATTTCGTCATATATAGACTCCAATGACATAACATTCTTAAATCTTCTAGTATAAAAAAATATGTCCTCCCAACCACATCTTGGTCAGATATCTCGGCCATGGAGTCTCTTGGATACTCATTAATGCAATCGCTTTCTCTCCTCTTCCTAGTTTTCTCAATTTGTGCTGCTGCGACGCACTCTAACAATATTCCGAGGCTTGGAACAACACGCAGAACATCGCAACGTGAACCTTCTCAAACCACATCGTCTTCATCCGACAAAAATTTCCTAACATTTTATTACACCCAACAACTTGATCACTTCAACTACAGGCCCGATAGCTACACCACTTTTCAACAAAGATATGTCGTCAACTTCAAGTACTGGGGTGGAGCGGATTCCAACGCACCAATATTTGCATATCTTGGCGCAGAAGCTTCTTTGGATGATGATTTATCCAGCGTTGGGTTTCTCAATGATAATGCCCTCCACTTTAAGGCCCTCCAAGTGTTCATAGAGGTAAAACTGAAGTAATATTGCATTATATAAATAATTTACGAAAAACTTCATTTAATCTTTTTAATCTTTTTTTATATTTATAATTATTCTCCTAAACTTTAAAAACTATATATATCATTCAATTTTTTTAATTTTACTCATCCGATAAGATTTTTTCCGTTAAATCTTACCGGATGGATGTTAAAATTTCTAAAATACCCATTTTTTTTTAGATAAAATAAAAATTGTAAGGATTCAGGCGTTGTCAAAATTTAACGGAATTTACAAAAATATTCTCGCCTGAATCTTTGAAACTTTTTATATTTTTTTTTATGTAGGACGGAATTTACCTATATTTACGGTAAATTGATACATTAAATTGATAGTTTTTTAAGTTTATGAGGGCAATTGCAAAAGCGACAATAATTCAAGGGTTAAATGAAGTTTTCTCTTATAATTAATTTCATAACGTACATAAAGAACTGAAAATTATGATAGTTTTGACATGTTACTTCATTCTTAGGAGTCGTTTGAATTTGTGATTTTAGAATGTTTGATTTGAAAACATGATTTTTAAAAAATCAATTAAGCGTTAAGTAAAATTACAGTTTGGCCTTAAAAACGTACATTTTTGCCAACGATTTGAAAACGTAAAATAAAAATTTTAAAAAATTACTCTAAAAAAAATAGATTTTCTACAATTTGATTTAAAATCTATTTTTCAGTCTGTGAAATAGCAGTGCCAAACGTAAGAATGAGAAATTGTTGTATTCTAAATAATAGCATCGGTATTATGGGGAATCGGTACCATTTGGATCAATGAAAAAGGCTTTGAAGAATGCGAGCACTCGTGGCTATTTCAACTCGGCTCAGGCTATAGCAGATTATGCAATTGTGCTCTTACAATTAAAGAAAAAATTATCTGCAGAAAATTCTCCAGTAATCGCTATTGGAGGCTCCTATGGAGGAAGTAAGAAACTATAAATCCATTTCTCAGCCACTTAATTTGCTAGCAAATTTGATGGCATTAATTAACTAGTCACTAATTCATGATTTTTCTTGAATTTTTTTTTTTTCCAAATAATTTTGCAGTGCTTGCAGCATGGTTTCGGCTGAAGTATCCTCACATTGTCCTTGGATCTCTAGCTTCTTCAGCTCCAATCCTTTACTTTGACGGCATTTCACCACAAGTTGGATACTACTCTATAGTAACCAAGGATTTTCAAGTAATTTACCGACTTTTTTTTATATTTTAGATCTAGTGTTAAATTATGTTTAAAGCCTTGAAAAACTTAAAGCAATTACTGTGATGGGTGGTGCAGGAAACTAGTAAAAGTTGCTATGAAACCATCCGGAAATCATGGACTGAAATTGATAGAGTCGCTTCCAGACCTCGTGGTCTTTCAACCCTTAGCAAGAGATTTAATACCTGCGGGTAATTAGTAGCATACTTTTCCTTGTTTTCATGCATTAAAGCGGTGATTTAATATAGTATGAGAACTAAAAGTTATGTGTTTAAACTCTGGTTCCGTCAATCACCCTCATTTAATTAAAATATTGGAAAAGCTTTCGAAAACCTCCCATCAACTTCCATGCGTATCGAAATGACCCCTTCAAAGTTTAAAAATACTCAATTTAGGCTATATATTGAACTTCTAATTTCTTTCAATTTTCTTTTCCATTAGGATCGAATTTCCGTTAAATCCTAACGGTGGGTGCCAAATTTTTCAAAATACCTCTCCTTTAAAAAAAAAAAATTGCAAGAATTTAGACGTTGGTCAGGATTTAACGAAATTTATAAAAATACTTACGCCTGAATCTTATATATATATAAAAGCAGTGGTATTTTGAAAATTTTGACGGGATTTAATAGAAAATCCTAACAAATAGAAAAAATAGAAATATTGATACAGTAAATTGAAAAATTTTAAACTTTGAGATGGTCATTTCAAAACGCGTGAAAATTTAGGAGAGTTTTATTAAGTTTTCCCTCATGTACTATTCTATAGATCTAAACTCTAATAAACCTAAAACGTCTTGTGTCTTGTCTTCATAGTCAATTGAATACATCCGATGATCTGAAGGACTATTTGGAGTATATAATTACTGAAGCAGCTCAATATAATAGTCCCCCAACATACCCAGTTAGTGCTATCTGCAGTGCCATTGATGGAGCAACTGTTGGAACCGATACTCTTGGCCGAATATATGCGGGTGTTGTTGCTTATAAACAAAGCCAATCATGCTATGACACGAATGAATACAATTATCCAACTGAAACTAATGAAGGTTGGGGATGGCAGGTATCTTTCTCACTTATACATTTAACTAATTATAGCATCAACCTCATTAACCATAGGACAAGTTTTGCACGCGGAATGACTATTTCTAAGAATAACATTTATTAAGAATGAAAGAAATATAATGGATTAGCCTTGAAATAGTCATCTCGATAGTCATAAAGGAATGTCTATTCTTTCGATAGAGGGAATAGTTAGTCCTTCGAATGAAAGAATAGTTAGTCCTCTCAAATTTCACTTTTTCAATTCTTAATAAAGATTATTTCAATGAATAGTTATTCTGCATACCAAATATAATCTAAGGGGTTGGCTTAAGTGGTAAGTTACTAGGCCCTGGTACCTCATGAAGCATTAAGTCTAAGGTTCAATCCTTTGAATGCAAACAATTTTTTGAGGGCCACACCTCACATGAGAAAGCCCAAGCTTTGCCTTATTCGTGTGGTTCTAGGGATCTAGTCGGGGCGAAGCCCTGATACCCCAGTTATTAGAAAAAAAAAATGGATAACTTTGCTTGCCCCTTAAATTGTTACTCATTTTGCCTTTTGTAGTGTCTTCTAAAGTTCAAAACCTTTTTAATTTAGTGTATCGAACTTCTATTTTTTTTTTTTCAATTTTTCTCATTCGTTAGGATTTTCCGTTAAATCCTTTCAAAATTTTCAAAATAATCTTTTTTTTTTGAAAAAAAAAAAAATCGAAAGATTTGGGGTGTAGGTATTTTTGTAAATTCTGTTAAATCCTGACCAACATCTAAATTCTTCCAATTTTTTTCTTAGAAAAAGGAAAATTATTTTGAGAATTTTGACACCACTCCGTTAAGATTTAAAAGGAAAATCTAAACAGATGGGAGAAATTGAAAATATTTGAAAGTTCGATACACTAAATTGAGAGGTTTTGAATTTTGGAGAGACATTGCAAAAGAGTGACAATTTAGGGAATACGTGAAGTTATAAAAAATAATAAATAAATAAATAAAAAGAAAGAAAGAAAGACCTTATTGATCTCACACCCAAACACCATTCAATCAAGCTTAAAAAAAAAAAACCATTCAATCTATATATAAAGGAATTCATGAATGCCGTGGCATTGGCTTTGAATTGGTTATAATAATATTGACTTGTTTAATTATATATATGCACAGACATGTAGTGAGATGGTCATGCCCATTGGCATTGATAGCAACGCCTCTATGTTCCCTCCACAACCTTTCAATCTAAACGAGTTCATCAATACGTGCAAGAGGAAGTATGGCGTCCAGCCTCGGCCTCATTGGGTCACAACTTATTACGGCGGTCGCGTATGTTCTTGATTTATTATCTTTTGTGAAACATTTAAAAACTATTCCTCATGAATACTCCTTCAGTAATAAGCTGATGATGCTGCTCGTTGATAATTGCAGGATTTAAAACTCATTCTCCATAGGTTTGCTAGCAACATCATATTCTCCAATGGGCTCAAAGATCCTTACAGTAGTGGCGGGTACACCAAAAAAAAACTCAAACTTTTCTGTTAGGAAAAAATGTAAATCAATTCATGTGGTTAATCTTATTTACAATTAATTCTATGTGGCATCAAAATAAACTCAGACGCCCCTGAGATATGCCAAAAACAATTTATTCCCTACAGTTAAATTCCGTCTATTGACTTAACTGATTCCGTTAGTGTAACATTAACTTGAATATGACAAGTGTCAAAATTTTATTAGCTCTAATGTATCATACTAACGGAATCTGTTAAGTTAGTAGACATAATTTAATTATGGGAAGTACATTATTATTATTATATTATACCTCAAAGACCTATAAAATCATTTTGATACGGCATAGAACTAAATTGCAAATCAAGTAAACTAAAAAGACTAATTTTGCATTTTTTTTCCTTTCAATTATTCATTTTCATTGGGAGTATGTAAATTTATAATTACTCTACCAACTTAATCATCATTTATGTCCATCTTTGATCATAGGGTCTTGGAGAACATATCAGACAGCATCGTCGCCGTCTCTACAGTTAATGGTACAAATCACCTCTGTACAAAGAAAGAAAAACATGGACAAAGAAACCATTATAAAGAAAGAAAGAAAAATTAAATCTGTTAATATATATAATTATTTTCAGTATATATAGCTGTCGGCATACAATTTTCCAAGAGATTGTTTCCCAATTTGTGCAGGTTCTCATTGCTTGGACATACTGGAGGCAAAGAGAAGTGATCCGCAATGGTTGGTCCAGCAAAGAAAGACAGAGGTGGAGATAATTGAAAAATGGATTGCCGAGTACCAGGCTGATCTTCTGGCCTTCAAATAGCACATTCCTATGTGATATGAGGAGAGATCCATATATATATATGTGTGTGTGTGTGTGTTTATTATAAAGAATAATGGAACCAAAGTTATTTTAATTAGCTGATGTTCAATTTGAAATCATTGAAAGATATGAATTGTTCTATATTCCTGCAGTCAGATAGATCGATTATATATTGGGCATGATATGGTAATAAAATGGAAGAAATAATTACAATTATAATCATATCTTGATCTAAAATTTCCGTACGTGGAATCCCCTAGCTCCTAATTAATGCATTTAAAGTCCATTTACATCTTATCACCGCTTTCTTAAATAGGGATGAGGATCCTTTCCATTTTAAACAAAATTGATAAATCCAATTAGTGTAAATTGAAAAGTAAAATTGTCCAAAAAAAAATTAAAATAACAATTTTACTCTTCAATTTATACTAATTAGATTCTCTCTATTTGTTTGAGCATTTTCCCTTAAATAAAGCCCTAAAAATTTAATGTTGGTGCATTTCCAACACTACGCCTAGGACTGAAATGGGGGGCGGTTACCGCTAACCACCTAAAAACCGCTAACCGCATAACCGTTTCAAGGCGGTTGAAAAAAAACGGCTAACCGCCTATAACCGCCCTGCACCGCTAACCGCCTAAAACCGCTAACCGCAATAACCGTCCTTCAAGGCGGTTGGAAAAAAACCGCTAACCGCCATAGGCAGGGTGGTTAGCGGTTTGATATAAGCGGTTAGCGTTATACCGCTAACCGCTTTTAATATATATAATATATATATATATATATATATATATATATATATATATAATATATATATATATAATCATATATATATATATATATATATATATATATTATATATATATTTAGTCAATGAAACGACGTCGTTTCACTTAGGGTCTCAGCCCTAAGTTAACGCACGCCAGTTTCTCTCTTCTCTTTTTTCTTTCTCTCTTCTCTCCTCTCTCTCTCTCTCTCTCTCTCTCTCGTCGATTGCGCCGCACAACTTCATCTCCTCTCTGCGTCGTCGTCTTCCAGGGACAGTCTTCAACAAATCCATGACAGCAAGAAGGAGCTTGTTCAGATCTTCGAAGAAAAATCCTCTCATCTAGGGGCAGATGAAGCAAGATTCCGATTGCTCAAATCTTTCATGGGTTCTCTTAGCCGAAGAACAACTTCCACAACATTGCTTTCGTCTCCATCAAACCATTCTACAACTTTGTAAATCTTCAAAAGATCCGAGCTTCTCCCTTGAGATTTATCGCGGGCAAGTAAACTCTTCACCCAACTCTACTATTGATTTTCATTTTTAGGGTATAAGAGATTTGAGATTTGAGGTTTTTCTCATATTTCAAACCCCATAGAAATGGAGGATTAATATGATCAATTTCGTTTTTAGGGTTAGGGTTTGAGATTTGAGGGTTTTTCTCATATTTCAAACCCCATGGAAATGAAGGATTAATATGGCAGATTTCGTTTTTAGGGTTAGGGTTTGAGATTTGGGGGTTTTTTTTCGTATTTTAGGCAGCTCATGAACTGTAGGTCCCATTTGCCAACCATCCCACAACCGCCGCCAGAGCTCTTACTACCCACCACCGAAACTTCTTGCCCAGCCACCACTACGACATGAAGATGGTCGGTCGTCATCAAGTTGGATCTGAGATGCTTCCCCATTCGCTTGTGATTTTCGCTCTGATTCTGCCTCTACTACCGCCACTATGTGATTCACTTGCTTCAAATCTCATTAAAATCAGGGAGCACCAATTATTTGTGTAATAGATTGTTGTAATTTGGTGTTGATTATATTCATTTGCTTTGCATCTTTGATGTATTCTGTTGTATTCAAGCCTTGATTGTATCAGTAGCCTTCGGATTGAATTATGGGTTATCAGTAGCCTTCGGATTAGAGTATGGGTTATTGGTTTTGATTGTATTATTAATTGTCATTTTATTTTTATTTTTATTTTTTTACATGAGCTTATCAGGTAAAAAAGCCCAGCAAAAAAAAAAAAAAACCAAAGGGCCAAATGAGTCCAAAAAACAAGCCCAAAACTCAAAATAGGCCCAAAAAACTCAATTTAATCAAAAGCAGTTAAGCGGAACGGTTATAAGGTTTAATAACGCTAACGGCGGTTATTTTTAAACCGCTAACCGCCTTAGGCGGTGTGGAGGCGGTTAGTATTTTAGAGTAACCGCCTAAGGCGGTTACGGTTGTGGTTTTAGCCAATAACCGCTAACCGCAACCGCAACCACTTTTTTTTTTTTTAAAAAAAAAAAATTTAAGGAAGCATGATTTGTGACCCTTGCAACTTTTATGGTCCAACATTGGCAGAGAGTGCTGCACCTTCCCACCATTATAAGCAAGTAAGAAATTACAACCTTCTCACCAAAACGTGTGTGTTGTGCTTCTGAGTCAAAAAGAATGGAGTAATAGTACCTTATGTTGCATGCTACAAGTTATTCATGTGCAACGCACACTTGACAATTTGGGAATTTGGGTTGGCCTACCTTATCTAATTTGTAGTCAAATATGTGCAACACAAATCTGCAGTTTGGGAGTAATTACTATCTATATATCATTTGCTTCGATTCTTCAATTAACCCTCAATTTAATGAAAGGCAAATTTGAGACTTTTCTAAAATTTTTTATAAAGCTCAGTTTCAACTAGTAACTAGGCAATGTGAGACTTAGCACTAACGACTATTTTTATAAACCACACACTTTATGTGAATCACTTCTAATCTTCCTAATATGGGACCTGAGTTTTATACAGATTAAAACGAGGTTGAGGTTTAGGGATTACCTCTTCTTGAGGATGAAGTCTCACAAAATCACTTTTTCTCTCTCTAGGATCTCACTCTTTCTCTCTCCTATAGGTTTGTTGGTATGAAGAAATGAAAAAAATATATATATATATAGCTGTTGCACGCTCAAGGGCTGAGGTGGCTAAAAAGATAAAATTGTTTTTAGACAGGATCGAACATTCGGGAGGAAATCCAAACATTTAGGGAAAGGGACAACTTGATCGTTTGAGGAAAGAGACACTCGATCGGTTGATAGGAAATTTGAACATTTGAGGAAATGTACACTAGATCGTTCGAAAGGAAATTCGAACGTTCTAAATGAAGAAAATGCAAAGTATCAAAAGGCTTTAAAGAAATTCACTCTATAACATTTTGTTGGAAACCATTTATATGTGGCTTTCAATACGGATCTTTAATTTATAAATCTTGATTGTTGTTTAAATTAAATATATTTATTTTCGGGGTATTACATTTTTCTTTCCTTATAAAAATTTCGTCATCAAAATTTCAGTCTTGATCAAATCTTTAGAATTCTTTTAAGAGGCATAAAATTCGTTTTAAAAACCTTTGGGAGTATAATTTTTTTTAATCACATGTATGCACAATAATCATATTGACAATCATTGTAATTCTCCAATGGTTAAACAAGATTAAGGGCTTATTTTGAAGCCTCAGACATTAGGGAGAACATTTGAAGGTTTTTATGAAACGTTCGATCAAACGTTCAGTATTGTGCTCAAACATTCGATTTTGTCGTGATGCACTATACAACATTGTTCATCATTGGTCACGCGTTCAGTATGTGTGTTAGACTGTACCAAATATTCGATGATTTAGTCAAACGTTCGATGAAAACCTTATGACTGTTAGGTAATAGTACATCAAACGTTCGATGTTGTACCACCAAACATTTGATGAGCTCAAAAACCCATCAATCCTTAACCAAACGCTTCAGCCGTATAAATAAAAGCTCTACCGCTCCCTTCTACTGTTCATTCTCAACTTAGAGCTCAAAGAATCCTTGTGTGTGTATGAGGAAGAGAGTTTGAATGAGTAAGAAGCTTTTTGGGCTTTGGAGATATCTATCCTCTAACTTGTTTCTGTATTGTTATTTGTTGGTTGTTACTTTATTTTAGTTAGCTGTTATGTTTTGGTTGCTGTGTTTTAGATGTTAGGTTTGTTCATTAAGGTTAATGATAGTTTTATGTTGGTTTAATGAGTTTAGAGCTTCAAACCTTGTTTTTAAGTGTGAAACCTCTTATTTCCCTAGTAAAACCTTAGGAAGACCTTAAGAAATGTTAGAATCTAAAAATGACTGAAGTTCTAGTACATGGAGTTTCTGGACCATATAAAATGTTTGAAATGTTTGGTCAAACATTCGATATTCAAGCCTAGAATGTTCGACCTTCTCATCAAACGTTTGATTCTCGGATAGAAAGTCTTTTTGGGTTATTAAAAGCATAGAATTTGTTTAGCTCAAGCATAGGACTAATGATAAGGTCATTTTTCATATTCGGAAGTCAAAGACTGCGTGAAGGACTATTTGGTTGATCCATACAACTCAAGTGAGTAAAAATTCACACTGATACTTGTTATTGTTAATTTTACACATAGCAATAACTATTTTATGTACAAAAAATATGCATTTTTACAACTCTCATGAAATGCCCATTTTAGAGTAACTGTGAACTCTATTTTTATGAAAATGATTGTGATTAACAAGATAATGAAATGATGAGATTGTAAAATGTATGCATATAAAAGACGGTGAAATATGAATGTTGCATCGTATGACATGATACATCATCTCATGTTGAGAAAAAAAGGTTATGAACTTATTATTATTACAAGTTGATTTTATGGTCAAAAACTTTATTGATTAATGAGGGCATTGGATCTAATGGTTAAAAGTTGTGACCAGCACACCATTCTTCGAGTGGAGTCATTGTTACGGCTTTGCTAGTCAGTGTGAGTCACCCAAGGTCAGACTCGATTGGACTGCTAGAATAAGACGATATGTTTGTACAATTTTTGGGACACCGAAATTGTACCATAAGTCTTTCGGAATGCGCAAACCTTGCTGAAATAAGATCATGTCTCCGGTAAACCATATTATTGACATTGTTGTTGGTTCTTCAAAACATAATGATGAATTGCAATCTCCTCAAGTTGCTGAAATTGAAAGTGTGATTGCTTTTAATGAAATTGAGATTAAAAGGGAGGCAAACCAAATTGGTACTTTGCAACGACCTACAGATACTCGATGGTCTTCTCATTTTCATTCTATTTGTAGCTTGATAAGAATGTTTTATGCAACTTGCTCAGTTTTCGACACTATCTCAAAAAAGGGAATCAACTATTCTCAATGTGGTGATGCTGAAGCGGCTTATATGGTATTAACATCATTTGAATTTGTTTTTATCTTACATTTGATGAAACAGATTATGGAATTTACTAATTCTCTTTGCCAAGCTTTGCAACAAAATTCTCAAGACATTTTAAATGCTATGAGTGTGGTTTCAACTACAAAATTACTTATTCAGAAGTTGAGAAATGAAGAGTGGGAGCCTTTCCTTGATACTGTTAAATTATTTTGTGAAAAATATGAAATTAATGTTCCTGATATGAATGCTAGATACACTGAAGCTTGAGGTAGATCCCGTCGCCAAGATGAATCGATGACAATGGAGCATCATTTTAGAATTGATGTATTTACTGCTGCAGTAGACTTTCAATTGCAAGAACTGAATAATAGATTTAGTGAGCATGCTGTGAAACTTCTTATTCTTAGCGCAGCTTTAAGCCCTAAAGATGCATTCAAATTATTTAAGATTGATGATATATGCAACTTAGTTGAGAAGTTTTATCCTCAAGATTTCACAGAGCAAGAAAAAATCATTTTGAGATTTCAATTGCATCATTATAAGCTTGATGTGCCAAAACATTTGGATTTTTAGAATATGTCTACTTTATCTGAGTTATGCAGAGAATTAGCAATTTCGGAAAAGTCAAAGATTTATAATTTGATTGACAGGTTGATTCGTCTTGTGTTGACTCTTCCTGTTTCTACTGCCACTACTGAACGAGCTTTTTCTGCTATGAAACTTGTAAAAACTAGATTACGTAGTAGAATAGAAGATGAGTTTCTAGCAGATCATTTGGTAGTTTATATTGAGAAAGAAATTGCAAAAGATTTCACTACAGAGATGATAATGGATGAATTTTATTCCATGAAAGATTGTCGCTGAGCATAATTCGAAGGAGATACGAAATTCTTTTTTGTACTTGTTTATAGCAAACTAGAACACTTTTATATTCGGAATAGAACTTCTTTTTAAATATGGTTTTATAGACATGTAACTTTTATATATAGTTATGACTTATAATTTAGTATAAATTTAAGACTTGTCTGCTTTTATTTGATAAAAATATATGCGCATATACACATAGAGAAACTAAATATATATATGTAGGTAATAGTTCGGACCCCCCAAGAAAAAATTTCTGATTCCGCCCCTGGGCCCAATTATATGGTTTATTGTTGGTCCTTTGTTGACCTAGACCTATTTTTTGGCCATTTGTTGGCTCAATTTTTTGGCTTTTGTGGTATTGTTTAAAACTCAAACCCATTTAAGACCCATAGTTGGTCTGATTTTAGCCGTTTGTTGGCTTTCATTTTGGCCCGTAGTTTGCACTATTTTGAAGATTTACAGCCTATTGTTGTTAAAAGCCCAACTACAGTCATCGTTGCCGATCGCCATCAACTTTTCGACTTCTGCCACCACTCGCCATGTCCAAGAAAAAAAAAATTCAAACTCAAGCTTCTAGAATCTTTCCACCTGAGTTTGAGGGGAGATGTTAGAGTATGTTTGATTACCCTAAAGTTAAGGATTTAATGAAAATGATGGAGATTAGATTACCTTGAAGTTAGGTCTTCGAAGAATCCCTTTCATGCAGAGAATGTTGGTTTACCAGACATCCTCCTCGATAAGGGGAGTTCGCACAGGATTCATCATTAGACCGATTATCTCGGGCCATCCTCTGCACCAATTACTAAGGAGAAACAATTCGAGAGTAGACCTACCATTTTCTTTCATGCTTTCTTGTAATTGAAGATCGAACGTATGATTAACACCCCCCCCCCCCCCCCGGCTCATCTGAGAATCGTAGAAAAGATTTATTCGTTTGGTCTGGTATTCTCTAATGGTTCTTCTCTGTCCTTTTACAAGTAAATTTGTGACTTTTAGTTGCATATCAGCTCCTGACACTACCACATGTGGTATCGGATCTATTTGTCTCTCCTCTGCTTTTGGTATTCCCCACGCAACCGAGGCTCATGTAGATATTTAGATGAATGTATACAACAGTCTCATTTGCAAAGATCTTGCTGTTGCCACTGGGTTTGGGTAGCGATATCTCCCTGGAAGAGTTCACTTGCTTTCCATTGGAATAAGACCGACAGTCAAAAAAGAATAGTTCTGAGAGAAAAATATCTTAGACTGATAAGAAAGAAAAGAGATAAGTAGGAAGCGACGAGTGTCTGGTTCGACCAGTCTTTGAAGTCGAACTTTTTTGGTTCGCAGGAAAAGAAAAATGAAAGAAGGATAGGGTATGATTACCACAATATTATCCTTGGAAAAATGCTAAGACATGACTTCGCATTTAAATTCAACTAGCTTCTTCATGTCTTGTCTAATTAGCACTACGTTCATGAATACTTTTTGGGGTTTTTTCGACTATGATTATTGGTAAAGCGTGCGTCAGGACTCCAACTTGTTTGATTCAAAAGGAGCAACAAGATGCCCTCTCTCGACCGTGAGGAGCGTTGCTCTTCAGACATTTGACGATTTGTTTAGTTTAGGTGAGTTGCAGACCCGGCCAGTTTAGAATTGATGGATTATGTAGGACGTGGATTTGTAATAGGTAAAGACATTACGAGCTATGGGATTTGAAAGTGTATCGTTGGATTTTGGATACGAATCGTTTTGTCGATTATGCTGTTGTTGGATTATTGATTTTGCAATTGTGCGGTTTTTGCGCGTTCTTCAAGAATTGCTTGAATTTGTCTTGCGGTGTTACTGAACGTTGATTTCTTAATTATGAGATGTAAGATGTAAAGCTTTGGATTTGGATTATGCTAATCTTAGGTAATAGAATTATGTATTGTATGTGATTTGAATTAATGTGTAGGATTTGGATAGAATGCTTGTTGTAATTAGCTGTTGTTGGAATTTATATATTTGAAATGTGGGCAGGTTTTGTGTATGGATATTGAAATAGCGCGTGTTTTATATTTGTATAATGGACTATTGACATATTAATAGTAATATTTAAAAATCATAATAATTAACTGATAGGGCGGTGTTGGACCTAAAGCGTCTGGATAAGATGGACGGGTTTGGACTAACGCATCCGGTGCTTCTTTTTTTTGATGTTCATGGACGGTTTTAAGTTAGCAAAACCGTCCCATCCCGATTTGCGTTGGACGGTTTGGCCAAAACCGTCTAGGATCATGGACGGTTTAAGGGTCGCAACACGTCCATTGATCCTGGACCGGTTGGACCCCTAAACCGTCATCAGATCAATTGCACGTTAATTACAAACGTCCCATCCCGATTCTTGACGGTTTGGCCAAAATCGGATCCAGGATCATGGACGGTTTTTGTCTACAGCAGTCCAATGATCTTCCCAGACGGTTCTGGATAAAACCGCTAATTCCTCGGGCGGGTTTAGTACAATCGTCCAGCGAAGTGACACTCTCCGACACCTCTACATTATGGACGTGTTTAACGCGTCCATAAGTTGTTGTTTGGACGGGTTTTCTTAGCCCAGATACTGGAGGTTTTTGACCCGTCAGAAGCAATTTTTGTAGATGAAAAATTGATGGCAAAAGAGTGAGAGGTAATTACTGTACGTGCCTACGACGGGCTGTCTTTATCATAAACACCGACTCTGACATCTCACTTTGCGTAGTAGTGGTCACTGGCGTCACCGACGAAGTTGAAGACAACTAAGATAAAATTAGAGCTAGACACTACCGTATTATTGAGAGTAAAGTGTCTGGGTAACATCGAGAAATTCTCTATGAATAGGAAAGAAAATTAGCAAAAAAAAAAAATCAATTTCTCCAATTTTGTAGCATTATTTGACGGCAAAGTTTAATAAGAGCTGGATTGTCTGAGCGCAAACATCGGGAAAGTCCTAGCTCCAAATTGTTGCGCTCAAATTCAATGCTACCATAGCGCGTACAGGCCACTTTGCCCGAAATTTCTTAACCATATATAGCCGCATTTATCTTTTTGTTAATTAATTATTTACATTTTAAAGAACCCATCTAGCTCCACAACTTATAGTTACAATCTGAATAAAATTGCTTGAGGGATAAAAAATACCATGAGAATCACTGACAGCATTTCTCTTTCTCTAATAATTGTCAACTGGTCGGTATAAGGGGTAAAACCTGTGTGTACTAAAAGCGCAAGTAGAGTCAGTGGTGTGAAAAAACCAAAAAAGTAGGTAATAAAACACATTTTTGTAGGGTTGAGTCTGTAGGCTCTATCAATTAGTTTCTAGAAATGATGTGTTCTTAGTATAGTAAACAAAACATACTTTTCGGTTTAATGGTCTACAAGGACAATCTTAAGACGACATGTGTGATGTGTACTTATTGTATGCGCGTGAAGGATTTGACTGAGATTTTGTTTTAATTCTGTAGAGGAGTTTCATATTGAGAGCTATATACGCCGCATAACTCAAGATCCTCGGCTGTCATAAGGTTGTGAAACATTAGTGTTTGTTAGAACGTTTGTTTTGGTAAAGATCAAGTTTGCTTAAGAAAGCTTTCCAACCTCATTCATGAAAAAAAATTAAAAAAACAGAAACACTACTTTTCTTTTCTTGATATCTTGTAGACGCAAAGGCATGCGTAGTGGAGAGACTATTACGCTTTTTTAGACGAGACACTACAAGACTCCTAGCACCCTACATTTATAGAAACTTTTACAGTCCAAAATGAATTTGGAAAAATGGAAGCGAAAGAAGATAACCTTGGCAGACCGAGGTCGAATCGTCATTTACACAGCCTGACCCTCCGCGGCTGTTTCTTATCTTTAGCGCTGTAACCGGAACTGTTAGCCACTGCTTATCGTGCCCGCTATTGTCCGTGGGCCGTCTTAGCTTGTATTTGTGCGACGTACAC
>FXXK01000799.1:48782-83182 GCA_900184695.1 Betula pendula | reverse complement strand
CACATGACGTTAAATGGGTAAATACAACTTCCTTGGACCATGTTTTGTCAAAGCAACACTTCTTACAGGGGCATACAATCAACCCGTTCCTTCTAGAATTTTCACTTGCAAATTTCACAAAAGCCATAACCCCATGAATGTACTCCCGCAAACTTTTCGGCTTTCTCATCCAACTCTTGTTCATCTTTCTCGCTACATCGATCACAAAAAATTTGTTAAGGCATTTGTCACTAATCCCACAATTTCATTCACTAATCCCACATTTTCCATCGACAAATTAGCTTCAACTTCATAATACTCTAATATCTCTTAAATTACCTTATAGCTTTTAGGCAACATAAAGCCATAAACAGTGTTTTAGACCATATAACAATGATTATCGAAGGGTAAATTTATAATGTCGCGCGTCAGTACAGTAAAACAACTGATAACATAAATATATTGATAATATAAACTCTTTTTAGTAGGAGAAATCACAAGTGATCAATTAGGATTGAAAACAAATTCTAAGACAAGTTTTTGTTTAATAATTCCTTATTATTCGTTCTTTAGCATGATCTATATTTATACCACATGTTCTACAAATATAAGACGTAGAGAAAGACTTAAATTTAGACTATGGACGCAACACTTAATAGACTACTAAAGATAAAGACAATAATAACATTTCAACTACTATTCAAGGGAAGATACATGTGAAGACCATAATAAACTAAGAGTTTACTATTAGTCTAAAATCTATACACTGCAGTGTCTTAGATCCTTGTTAACAAACTTCTAATATATGACCAACTGAACCTATCAGAGATGTGATATTACGATGCCTTTTACCTCTAAAAATTACGTATCTTACTTAATCATGATATTCATTTATTTTATATATTATAAGAGAAATACTATATAGCATACCATTGTATACCGACTTACTAATGTAATATTAGTCCCAAACATCTTTTAAGGCTTTCGTGAAAAACCAAAAAACAGATATGTACCCAATAATGTCTAACCGTTTCACTGATTCCTCCTCATGCTTGCGACCCTATCTTTTGTTTTCCGTCATGTGATTTATTATTTAATCATAGACTCCTATTATGTTATATATTTCTTAAACACATAATAGAAATTTGAAATATAAATAGTTTTAGATAAGATGATCTTTAATCTCATCGATTGATATTGTTGGTATTTTGTTATTTATTCTCTCTTATTGAACGAGGATGGAGATTCATCCTTTCGTTTTAGTCCAAGGCCGTTGACTTGTTATAAAACCATACATCATGGATACGGTGAATCACCACTTATCTCGGCCGCATGAAATATAAACCATTTATTAATACTTTGATCTGTGGCTCCAAGAATGATACGAGGGGATGATACTTTAATTTATATACTTATTGACTTCTATCTCTAATATATCCTTAATCTACCACACAAATTAAGGCATGCAATAATAAGAAATTGATTGAAATCCCGTAGTTTAAGATGCCAAACAAACATAACCCATGTTTTTGTTTATTTATTTATTTATATATATTATATATATATAGGGTCTTCCGTCTTCGGATCACGACTTCTCTCGTGTATTTGTTTGTTTGTATTTTCGTATGTGGTTTCATATGACTTGTTTTCGGGGAAAAATCCGAGGAAAAATTACAGCCTTTTATTTTGTCTTTGCTAATCCAAATGTCCGTTTTCTCTTAATCAAGCCTTTGAGTTCATCTTAGAACACCGTGTTTATTATTTCTCTATATAAATATATTGCTTTTATCTCTAGATTTAATTTTTTTGGTCTTGCTGCGCTTTTAAACGTACTGATTGCAACTTTTCAATTGTAAGTTTTCGCCTTAGAATCATTTTTAATTTTTTTTTTTAATTCATGGAATTTTATTGAAGTCTGTTAATTAGCACGTACAAATGTTTTGGAACACTCATTCGATTCTGAGACTAGGTGGAGTATTATTGAGTTAATTACATGAATGTAATGACAAATTAATATCTCGACAATAATGCAGCTAGCTCTATAAACAATCATGGATCTGCAAGTGTATTGCTATTCTGAAGTTGGTAGATTCTACATGTTTGGAAGGTTATGCTAGCTACTGTTGAGGCTTTAATTAGTATTAAGTTTTTTTTTTTTTTTGACTTATCTACAGCCAAGTGTTGGTTTGAAAAAAAAATTTATTGGTTACAGCAATTTCTGCAGGGACATGATTAATTTAATCTAAACTAAAGGATTTGATCAAAGAAATTTTATGGGTAGTTATGTGTATACCATTTTCAAAAAATAGTGAATTCTTCTCTAGATATTTTTATAGGTAATTAAATAATGACCGATGAGGTGGTGTAGAGGATTATATATCATGTGTGCATGTCATAAACTAAAACTACATCCAAATTAAAAACTCCAAACCTAAACCCTAAAGTCCAAGCCTACTCACTTACTAGGATTTCACACAGAAATGGGAAATGCTTTATACAATTGGTATAGAGATTGGTTTTGGTAGCTAGCTTACACAAATTCGCAATATTAATTCAACTGCTCATTTTTTTTTTTTTTTAATGCCATGCAATTATATATATTCAAATTAGAGTGGTTACTGGTTGGTATTCATCCATATATGTCCAGACATAATTTCACTGACACACGAATTCTTTCCATTAATTTTTTTTACCTTAAATCAAATAAATGTAAGAAGAGGTCCCAATGTTAGGGTTCTTAATCGTTATTTTTGCCTGAATCCTAGAATTTTCTTTTTAAAAATGGAATATAAACAATATTCAAACAGTCGGGTGCACTAGTAAAACAATAAATATGCCAAGTACCAAAATAAGCCTAATTTTAATATAAAATTCACACTGATTCATCAACTTAAAAGCAAAAAAACGAAAATTGACGCAGACTCACCAAGAGAGATCGAGCAGATTCACAAAGAGATGTCGAAAATCTGGTATATTGCAGAGAAAACCGGTAATCTGAGAGAAAGAGAGAGAGAGAGAGAGAGAGTGAGCTTCACACGTCTGAGATATTGAGAAAGTGAGAGATAGAGAGGAGAAGAAGAGAGTGAGCTTACAGGGAGAGACGGCGCCGGCGTGGATCGAGTTGCAGGGAAGATCGATCGAGAGGGAAGAGAGACGGCGCCGGCGTGGAGTTGCAGAGAAGATCGATCGAGAGGGAAGAAAGACGGCGCCGGCATTTTGTATGCAGGGAAGATATGATCGATCGAGAGGGAAGAGAGACGGCGCAGGGAAGATCGAAGAGAGACGGCCGGGAAGGAGGGAGACGGCGGGAGTTTTGATTTTCAGAACAAGATTTGCGGGTCTGCAGCAGGGATGAACAAAAGAGGGAATCCCTGACCACGTGTATGGTCAGGGATTCCCAGACGGTTTGACTAAACCATCTAGGAATCCCAGTCGGTTTAATCAAACCATCTGGGAATCCCAGTCGGTTTGATCAAACCGTATGGGATTCCCAGATGGTTTGACTAAACCGTCTGGGAATCATAGACGGTTTATAAAAAACGTCTTGGATTCCTAGACGGTTTTTAACAAAACCGTCTTTTNAGATTTGATAAGATTCAATCACCTTAAATTAAGGGATTTTATTATGATTATCTTGGATTTAAATCATATGTAAGCTTATAAATAAAGTCTTTTGTATTGTAAAATTATTAAGTAAATAAGAGTTTAATATAGCCTTTTGACTTTATCATGTGGACGTAAGTCATAAATTGAACCACGTAAATTTCTTGTTTCTTATCTGTTATTCCATTTATTCCACTTTTCATTTTATACTTTCATAGCATTATCTTTTCTTTCACTTATTATATTATCTTCAGTTTTTTATTTTATTTTTCCTTGGTCCGACAACATCGAAGTGGCCGTCCCCTTCAGCAATACCAGCATCTTAGAACTAAAAAAACATACATCAGCTGGTCGCGTGTGAACGTGTTGAGTGATTGTTTATATTGGGAGGTATAATAGCTAGAGCAGCTTAATTGACAACATACGTGTTACGCGTTGAACGATTATTTATATCGAAGTGTCCCGTCGTTTACACTAAACGGCCGCAGTAAATTTCCAGACTCTTTGGGATATTAAAAGACAACCCTTGGCTTCCTTATAAAAGGAGCAGTAAAGCGGCAAAAAGTCTAATGTCGACCTTTTAATCTTTTACGAAACGAAAGTCGCTTACTGCTTTTAATTAACACAAAACACAAAAATACAAGACAAAATTAATTGCCGTTTTCTTGATGGATCATGAGGGCAAAAGGAAAGCCAATTAAGGAGGATAAAAATTGAGATGAGGAGCATCTCTTCCACGAAAAGGCATAAGAAACAAAAATAAAAAAGTAACGAATATAATTAATTTTCATAACTCTTTCATGGTGGGTCTTGCTAGCATCTAATGTTATCCCCAATGAAGATGACAACATATGTAGACTTGGACTTTTTTTTTTTTTTTTAATTGAATGGGAAAAAATGTTACTGGCGAGAAGAGTAGACTTAGACTTGGTCCTTATCTTTTGTCCGTTTGTTTATTTATTTATTTATTTTATCTTCTTCTCTTTCATTATTTTCTCTTCCAAGCTTTTGACTATCTTGGTTGTTTTGTTCTTTTAATTATTTTGATTTGTATTAGCCTCGGACACATGCATCACGGTCATAAACACATTTGTTTGAAGTATTGTCCCTACAAGAATTTGCTTAAGGTCGCCACTAATATTATTGGACCCTAATTAAAAAAAAAAAATAATATTAGTTCTTTTTTTGTTGACGTTAATTTTTTATAATTAGCGCGAGGTTGTGGGACTATTAGCAACTACTTAAATGTCGCTGCCAATGACTGGTGGACATAAGCGGCGACATCATCACTTTCAATATTAGTCCTTAGCAGTGACATTTGGTAAATGAGGTGACATTTGGTAAATGAGGTATATATATATATAGGGAAAACACAAATGATAAGATTTGGTAAAATCACATTTTAGTAATAAGTAATTTTGTCAAATACTTAACTGCTAACGACATATTGTTGTTGCTAATAACTATTATGTCCACCACATAAGCGGCGACATCAACACTTTCAATAATAATCATGATTAGCAGCGACATTTGGCAAATGAGATTTTCTTTTAAAAGAAAAAAACAAATGATGAGATTTTGGCAAAATCACAGTTTGATAGTATGTGATTTTGTCAAATATTTAACCGTCAAGAACATGTTGTGTCTGCTAATGAGATATTTTTTATTGGTAGCGTGTGGTGTTGGATATTTCCTGGAATCTTCATGTTTTCGGCATCTATTTTCTTTCACACGCATGGGGAATCTCTATCGCTTTTCTTCCATGGGGTTTTAGTCGGCAAAGGCATGCAGCAGGCGCGCGCGCGCATGAGGGTGTTTGTGCGAGAACGGCATTCTTTGTAAGCACTTTTTGACTTTTATAGCGTGCGTTCATGGAATCAGACGTATATATATCATTGTACGTTAGGTTCCCTTTTTTTTTTCCTCATGCCACCTGCTTTTAGAAGCTCTTTAATTAGTCAAGGTCCAAGGATATTGTGCAATGTAGAATTCACATACTATTTTTAATGTTTGACTTAATCTTTAGGTTTTAAAAGCATTTTTTAACAATTTTATTGATGAGTAATTAATATTCGAACACTTACACAAAAACATGTTTTAATTTATGTAAATGCTTGTATTTAATAATTAAGAGAATTGAAGATATAGATTATTACAAATATTAATTCTGTTACACTTTTATTTCTACCGAGAAGGATCCCCTCCATTTCAAAACGGTCCGTTATATAAGAGGTACAAAATTGTCCAATTAAATGATTGGAAAGGATCATTTTCTCATTTCTGCATAGTATATATATCATGAGATAGTAAAAATAATTATTGCAACTTCAAAGTTGTACTGTTTAAAGAATTCTTTAAAAATTTTATGGACAATTTGATTGAACAATTTTGTCCCTTTTGTATAACGGACCGGCTCCCCTCCATTTCTTTTGAAATGAAAAGAATCCGTTTCTCATTTCTGCATAGCATATATATCATGAGATAGTAAAAATAATTATTGCAACTTCAAAGATATACAAGTACTGTTTAAAGAATTCTTTAAGAATTTCATTGCATCCAAAGCAAAAAAGTAGGTTACGTACATCTCCATACCATGTCGTTTTGGCCAGAAACTTAAAGAAGGTAGTGAATCAAAGAAAAGAACTAAAAGTAATTTTGACTATGAGGAAAAAAAGTAAATAAATAAAGTGACAATAATTTTATGGTTTTATGAAGAAATGAAAAGTATATATTAAAAAGAATGATGAAAGTAACCAGAATTACATGGTTTATGAGTAAATGTTTAAGTCTCGATTTTGTTGAAAACAATGTTCAACATAAATAATTCCACGAGATTATCGGCAGTTGGTTGTGACTTTTTATTTTATGTGGGTAAAATATATCTTTAGAGCACTAGCAATAATTTTTTCTAAAATTTTTTTTAATGTAGAAAATCAAATTAATTTTTGATTTTTAAATCAAATAAGCTCTATAATAGCTTCCCGTATCATTTCCCTATACCATTTAAATATTTTTAAAATTAAATGTTATGAAAAGAGGGAGGAAAGAAAAAGTCATTTAAAAATTATTTAAAATAAATGATAGAAGAGAGAAAAAGCCTTTTATATTAAAATAATATTAAGAGAATCAAAAGTTTTTTTTTAAATGGAGGGAACAACTTTTGGTTCCTATGGTATTTCTGTAGTTTAGGAAACATTAAAGGAAGCTGCTGCATGAGTTTTTTTTAATAATTTTTCATACACTAGAGAAGAACTGAAATTTAAAGAAAGTTGTTGCTAGTGCTCTTATAATCTCAATCCAGCAAGCAACTTAAGTCAAAGTCATCATCTATATATGCGCATCTAACTGTTTCATCAAATCACTAGCTAGCTATTGAATCATCTCAGCCACATCAACAAGACTTGGATTTACCAGTTGGACAACATGGACCACTTTGAATATAACTACTAACCTCAGGGATCAGGTAAACAATTATCATTATTCTTTCTTTTTTGGAAACTTCATAATGTTTCTGGACTTTTAGCATTTTTGACATGCTCATAATCTTTAAAAACTTTCATTTTAGGATCTGAACTTTTAATGTCTATTACTTATCCCTTTCCGTTAGGATTTTTTGTTAAATCCTAACGGATGGGTGCCAAAACTCCCAAAATACCCCCCATTTTTTAGAAAAACAAAATGAAAAAAAAAAATTGCAAAGATTTAGCGTTGGTTAGGATTTAACAGAATTTGTAAAAATACCTACACGTAAATCTTTGAAATTTTTTTGTACTTTTTTTTTAAAAAAAATACATGGATATTTTGAAAATTTTGACAGAATTTAACGGTAAATCTTGACAAAAGAGGATTAAGTAATAAACATTAGAAGTTCAAGGAACTAAAAGTGAGAATTTTTAAAAATTATGAGGAGAATATCAAAAGAATTAGAAGTCTAAGGGGCTATATGAAGTTTCTCATTTTGTTGTTCTATATATATATATATATATAAAGACGTGCTATGTAATCTCAGAAACATACCTCGAGCTGAGTTTATTGCGATGAACTCTCCAACATTTTCATTGCAATGGCTTCCTTTCCTGTTTCTTATTTTCTCAACCTCTGTCGTCACCGCAACACTATACAGTATTCCGAGGCTGAGTCCAATTGGAAGAACAAAATTTCTAGAAGATCCTGAAACAGTATCTACTGCGTCGGTCAACGTTTCAGATGACTTCCAAACATTTTTCTACAATCAAACACTGGATCACTTCAACTATAGACCTGAAAGCTACTCCACTTTTCAGCAAAGATATTTTATCAACTCCAAGTACTGGGGTGGTGCAAATGCTAGCGCCCCAATTCTTGCTTATTTTGGTGCAGAATCATCGTTGGATGGTGATCTGCCTTTTATCGGATTTCTCACTGATAACGCCCCCCAGTTTAATGCTCTCCTACTTTATATTGAGGTATTCATGAAATTTTGATCGAGCACATACAGTCAACATTCTTTCTTTCTTTGTCTCTCTCTCTCATTTGTGGGCGTTACAAATTTCTCATCTCTGGTATTAATATAAGCTGTTTATATTTACTTCTTGGGACAACTTTATTTACCTCTTAAATTATCATTCATTTTGTAATGTTCCTTCTTAAGCTCAAAATCTCTCAATTAAATGTATCGAACTTCTAATTTATTTCAATTTGTCCATTAGTTAGGATTTTCCATTAATTCTTAACAGAGGAATGTCAAAATTTTCAAAATATCAATTTTTTTTAAAGAAAAAAATTTGTAAGAATTTAAGCATTGGTCAAGATTTAATAGAATTTGTAAAAATATTCACGCTTGAATCTTTGAATTTATATATATATAAAAACAGGGTGAAATTAAAAAAAAATGAAAGTTCGATATACTAAATTGAGAAGTTTTAAACTTTGGGAGGACATTGCAATATATAGGAGTGATAATTCAAGAGAGGTAAGTGAAGTTATCCTTTTTTCTTTTTCTCTCAGCTTTATATTAACAGGTACATACCCTTGGATAATAACGATGACACTCAGTTGTTGCTAGTATCTCTATAATAGCAACAACAAGCTATTTCATTAGATGTATTTTTAGTGATCACTTTAAATGCTATCATTAGTCGTCGTTGATAGTAATAAACAGTGACGACTAATAAGGTCGTCGCTAATAACTTTTTACTGACTTGGTATTTGTGGTCTCTAATAGTCATTAACGACTACTTTATGGCCTTTAGCAACTATTTTGTGTTGTCACTAAGCACCGTTTTTCCTGTAGTGTGTATATATATTTATAAATATAATCTGCTTGTTTTACTGAAATCATATATTCAAATTCTGTAATTTTGAACCTGAAACAATTATTTTTTTAATTAGCACCGATATTATGGGAAGTCAATTCCATTCGCATCAAGGGAAGAAGCGTATAGGAACGCGAGCACTCTCGGGTACTTCAACTCAGCCCAAGCTATCGCAGATTATGCAGAAATCATCATACATGTAAAGGAAAGACTACGTGCAAAATATTCTCCAGTAATTGTTGTTGGAGGATCATATGGGGGAAGTAGGTGACAAATTTGCTATATTATAATATTCTTTCGATATATATATATAGCATATAAATTAATTATAGGGACGTGTTTTAATTTATTAACCTTGTATATATTCATTGGTTAATTATCCAGTGCTAGCTTCATGGTTTCGGCTAAAATATCCTCATATTGCCATTGGCGCTTTCGCCTCATCAGCTCCAATCCTTTACTTTGATGACATCACCCCCCAAGATGGATATTTTTCGATTGTCACCAAGGATTTTAGGGTAACAATTACAATACTTTCTTTTTTCTTTCTCTTAATTCATTTTGGTTTGAATAATGCAATTTAATAGACTAGTACTACAACTTAAAAATTAATGTGATAATTAAAATTAGCGTGATTTTAAATGTTAGGTCATTCTAATTGTATTGTAGTCTACTAAATAACTTTTTTTTTTCTTCATTTTAATGCATTGAAGATGGTCTGGATGTGGTGCAGGAAGCCAGTGAAAGTTGCTACCAAACCATAAAAGAGTCGTGGTCCAAAATCGATGAAGTTGCATCTAAGCCTGATGGCCTTTCAATCCTTAGCAAGACATTCAAGACTTGCGAGTAAATAATATAAACATAGCCTTTGCAATGATCTAATTGTTAAAATCAGCAATCCGAAAATAATTACAATAATAATACTAACAATTTTAATTTGTGATGACTCCAATATTAATTATTGTTTCTATATATTTCAGTCCCCTAAGCAATTCTTCTGAGCTCAAGGACTATTTGGAGAATTTTTATGCAGGTTCAGCCCAATATAATGCTCCTCCAAATTATCCGGTTAACATTGTCTGTGGTGGCATTGATGGGGCTGCTTTTGGATCCGATATTCTTAGCAAAATATTTGCAGGTCTGGTTGCTTACATAGGAAATCAATCATGCCATGTTAATGGACCCAAAATTGTATCTGAAACACTTGTGGGATGGAGTTGGCAGGTACATTAATTATACATCTATATCTTATTATCTTCTTAAATATTTCTTTTACTTAATTAATCAAGATATAATGACAAAAAAACCGGCGAGATAAAAAAAAAAACAAAAACAAAAACAAAAAAAAAAAAAAAAAAAAAAAAAACACAACAACAACGACAACATGTGCCAAAAACAATAATAACATTAATTATTTTAGCAGTTATTAAATTTGCATTTATATACCATAAATTATGATGACTTCGGCTGTTTCAAGCATGCAAGACACGTACGCAGATGTCACAGCTTAATTAATCGACGTCCTCAATATTGTGAAAAGTTATGGGAGCTTTTTACACTTGCAATTAATTGCTTTTAAAAATTTACTCGATTTATATATTTCCTCCCTTTTCCATTAAATTTGATATGACCATTGAAAACGTGTCCTAATTGTCCTTTATGACTTCTTAAACCTCTCTTTGATTTTAGCTTTAATTAATCTTTCCGTGCATTAATAGACATGCAGTGAGATGGTGATACCCATAGGAATTAATGGCAATGATTCTATGTTCCCGCCGGATCCTTTTCGCCTAAGCAGCTATATTGAGATGTGCAAGAATTCCTATGGTGTCCCCCCTCGGCCTCATTGGGTCACTACTTACTACGGAGGCCATGTATGTCTTTTTACAAATATTTAATTTCAAAAACTGTTCGAAGGACGCTTCTACTACACTTTAATCTGATTTTTTTTTTTTATGGGAAATTGCAGGATATAAAATTGATTCTCCATAGCTTTGGAAGCAACATTATATTCTCCAATGGGCTCAAAGATCCTTACAGTAGCGGCGGGTAAACAGATAAACAATTACCAACATAACAACAACAACAAAAAAAACACTTCTTAATTAGTTTACTCGATCGACCAATTAGTTTAACATCTTTCTATTTTTGCTTCCAGGGTTCTTGAAAACATATCACACAGTGTTGTTGCAGTCCATACTGTTAACGGTGTGTACTCAACTCTTTTTTTTTTTAAAAAAAAAGGGTATTAGAAAAAAAAAAGAAAAGAAAAGAAAAGAAATCATATATAGGGGAGTTAATAGATATAGTGGATGATGAATTATTTTTGCAGGATCTCATTGCTTGGATTTGCATGGGGCAAAGCAAAGTGATCCAGAGTGGTTGGTGAGGCAGCGAAAGGTGGAGGTTAAGATCATCAAAGGATGGATCACCGAGTACTACAATGATCTTCTCGCTTTCAAGAAATAAATTAAAGTCATATCAGAGATCGATGCCAGAGGAAATAAATATTTTGATAATTACAGCCTTCATATGCCTTCATATGCCTTTGAATGCGTCTTCGTACATCTAATGAAGCTGATGTAAACTTCATATGGTGTTGGGATATATAGTGCCTTAACAACCAATTTGTATGACATATGTATTTAATAAAAGACGTAGTGGTTTATTTTCTGGGAATTACTTGAGTATTTGGGTATTGCATGTTGATCATTTGATGAATGTAGTTTTTAGGTTACATTATATGTACTTTATGTGTATTATTTAATAAGATTAAGACAGAGAAGATCTAAATCACAACTTTTTCGTAACGTATAAATATTAGTTTATAGTTGGTAAAGAAATTGGGCGTTTCTTCTGGCAATACTATAGCATATCAATTATGATCTGTTTTTCTGATCATTAAAATGTTGGTATATTTGGAATAAACGTACCGAATTGGACCATCATGAATTAGTATTCTAAGAATTATTGTCAACCGAATAGTTGAACTCATGACTACTAATAATATTGATTCCTAATCGTGAGAGGATTTGTGAACTCAAACATACAGTATAGGTTAATACTTGGATGCTGGGCAAAGGGAAGAGATTAATTGAGAGATCAAACACCGTGTATGCTGTTGAACTCCTACCATAAGTGGAGTGTTATTCAACAAAAATTATTTTCCTCACTTACAAATGCTTCATAAACCACAACAATCCATCCAAGCTCTATCAACATTCCACGAGGTTTGATTTAACACTCGATCATATTCTTTAGGTTTAATGAAAGTTAAGATAAACATGTTTGGAATAAGGTCCTCAATGGTAAGACTATTGATGAAACTCTATGCATTTTGTAGGGTACCTCAAACCATGTGTTTGGTGAGCACTTTGAGAGAAATTATTTTCTCGACCAAGGAGATCGAGGTTGAAGGTTGAGATTGGTTCAACTGAGACCGGTCCACGGGGAAAAGGAAATGAAATGGAGAGAGGATGGTTAGTGAAAATGAGGTAAAATTGTACCCAAAAAAAAAAGAAAAAAGTAAAATGACAATTGTATCCTCTAATTTTCACTAACTAGTTCATTTATATTTATTTGAAATTGAGAGGATCTTGGTCCCGGTCCAACTCTTACTTGGACAGTAATATGCTATGGCTTGGTTTGCTAAAGGTTTTTGAAGTTTTTGAGTTTTGAATAGTAATAAGAAATGATTGATGTGATATAAAGTATAAAGAATGTTATTAATTTTTGAAAAAAAATCATATTTAATTCCTAAGTTTTCATCTGATTTGGATTTAGTCATTGAGTTTTCAATTTCAAGAATATGATCCTTACGTTTTACCCAAATTTAAAATAGGTTATTCTGTTACTTTACCGTCAAAGTTTAAGTTTGTTATATGTCACATATATCTCGTTTAACATCGCACCCCACTTTAACTCACTTTAAAAGCACACCGCATAAAGACAAAGAAGAACAGGCGACATATAAAATGAAGAAAAAGTATTACTTCTCAAGTTTTAAGCAAAAAAAAAAAAGAAAAATTGTTATCATGAAGTTTTATTTATTTATTTATGAATGACTTGTTCCACTAATTTGACATTGCATTGAAGTGTTTACGTTGACATGTTAAATGAGACATATTTAGCATATGACAATCTGTTAACTTTGAGGTAAAATGATAGAGGGATTTATTTTAAATTGGGACAAAACCTAAGGATTATCCGTATCCTTGAAATTGAAAACTAAAGGATTAAATCCAAATAAGATGAAAACCTAAGAGTTAAATATGATTTTTTCCTTAATTTTTTGTATAGAAAAGTGAAAAAATTTTATTTTTTAGTGAGTTTTTTATTTGAATAGTAATAAAAAATATTGATGTAATATAAAAAGTGGAAAAAAAAAAAAAAAATTTGTAAAAAGTGATTGATGAAATATTAAAGTGAAGTGATTTTTAAGAAAAAAAAAAGTGGGGAGGGGGGGGGGGAAGCTGTTGCCAAACAAGCCTATAAAGATTACAACCCAACTGAACCCAATTGAATAAGATAATAACAAAATAAAATAACTAACTACGAATAATTATTTTATTAATAAGAATGGTAATCATTCAATCATATCAGTAATATTCAAGCTAGAGAATTTAGAGGCTAAAAAGAATAGCGCCAAATAATTCTAGCAAAGGGACAATTGAAGAAAATGTGGATTAAAGAGTCAGTATCAGAGGAGCAAAGAGGGCATGTTAGATCAGGAAAAATAGATGGAATTGTTTGAGATATTCTAGATTTAGTGGGACAATATTCCAAACTATTTCCAAAGAAAAAGTTTGAGACGATCATTTAGGTTAAGTTTCCAAAGGGCTTTCCATGAAGTGGATGTAGAGGGTGAATAGGAGGGAGATGGGTGGGGAGAGTGGTAATAAGATGGTAGCAAATTTAGTGGAGGATTGAGTAATATAAAAAGTGGGAAAAAAAAAAAAAATTGTTAAAAAGTGATTGATGAAATATAAAAGTGAAGTTGATTTTTAAGAAAAAAAAAAGTGGGGAGGGGGGGGGAAGCTGTTGCCACAAAGGCCTATAAAGATTAACAACCCAACTGAACCCAATTGATTAAGATAATAACAAAATAAAATAACTAACTACGAGATAATTATTTTATTAATAAGAATGGTAATCATTCAATCATATCATAATATTCAAGCTAGAGAATTTAGAGGCTAAAAAGAATAGCGCCAAATAATTCTAGCAAAGGGAAATGAAGAAAATGTGGATTAAAGAGTCAGTATCAGAGGAGCAAAGAGGGCATGTTAGATCAGGAAAAATAGATGGAATTGGTTTGAGATATCTAGATTATAGTGGGACAATATTCCAAACTATTCCAAAGAAAAAGTTTGAGACGACATTTAGGTTAAGTTCCAAAGGCTTTCCATGAAGTATGTATGAGAGGGGAATAGAGGGAGATGGGTGGAGAGTGGTATAAGGATGGGAGCAATTTAGTGGAGAAATAACCAATAGTGGAGGGTCCAGAGAAAGGAATTACTGGGAGAGGTTGAGCAGAGATTTTAAGAATTTTGGTGATAGGTAGAGGGGGAAAAAAGACGATGAAAAAGGTTAAGAATTCCAAGTCTTGGACAAAGGGAGAATAAGGTCAGCCAGGATAAAAGATTATTATTTGGAGTGAAAGGGTAAAGGGGAGAAGGATAAAAAGAGGGATAGTAGGAATTCAAGGAGTGGACCAAATGGAAGTTGAGTTAGTATGGGAATAAAACGGTTTCCAACTTCAAGAATAGATTTAGAAGCTACAATACATTCCATATCCAGGAACCAGAACTAAGATGGAACCATGGATATTCCAAGGAGGTTGAGAGAGAATCCTGTCAACATGCTGTTTTTTCTTAAAAGCAAAAAGATACTTGACTGTTGCTCTTGCTCTCCAAATGCCAGCTGCTATCACCCAAGATTAGCGTATTGCATCTTACCATCTCCCACCATTATCTCCATTCCAATCTCTTCCTTTTGGAAGCACAAAATGTTAACTAGAATATATTCGAGCAACATTCACTTATCCCTCACTTTCCCTCTTATTCCTATAGTAGGAAAGATCTCCCCCCCCCCCCCCCTTTTTTCAATTTTTAGCTTTCTATATGTCTCAATATACACACTCACAAAAAAAAAAAAAACTAGCTTTTAAGAGAAAGAGTTTGCCTTAGGGATATTTTGTAAACAAGTAAATATTGGAGATATTTCAGATGAAAAAAGAATTTGAGTTCTTCTCCAATCATCTTATCTCTTTCCTTTATTTTTCTCATATGAGATCCCTAATAATTTTTTCACTGAAACTAGCCAAATATTAAGAAAAATGACATAGAAATGTGCATTTCTAAATTAGAAAAAATGACTGAGTCCTTCTAATAGGTTTTCTTTTTCCCATGACTACTAGAATTTATAAGGAACTGCCTCCACTAATAAATTAGAAAGATTGTCAAAGAAGTCTTTGTGCATTTAATTGGATATGGTAGTCTCCTTACCCTCTGCGATCCTCTGTCCTCTCTCCTGATAGTAACCAAAGGATATTTTCTACCTCCATGGGAGGAGGGAACCGAACCTCCCTCCTCCCCTCCCTTCTCCTTTACTTCCCACTTCCTCCTCCCCCACCCCTTTCTTCCTTTTCGGAGGCACAAACCACCTTTTTTGAGGCCCTATCTGCCTCTCCGGAGGTTCTATCCTTGCACAAGCAGACTTGCCGGCTTCTCCTCCACCACAAACTCACCGGTCACCGCCCGGATCTACCTCTTTGAAATTGTTGGTTTTGGTTTTTTCAAAATCAGATCCATCAATTTTAACGAGCTCCACCACCACACGCGCCACCTCACCGGAATCCAGGACTCCCCCGCTTCCTCCCACCACCGCTCGCATCGCCGTCCAACTTGCACGCGCTGGCACGTGCCCTCCACGCTCCGACGCATGCATACTCCTCCGATGCGCATGCACCCATCCATTGCATCCCACCACTACTGCCGGCCCTTTGTGGTGGTTTTGGCTCGTCCATCACCTATCTCCGGCGCGTGTTGTTCACGCGCCGGTGACTGGTTCGCCGGCCAGCCACCAATTCCACAGCATCTTCTTCTACCGGTGGATTTATTTTATGCATTTATTTTCTGTTATTACTTTCCATGTATTTTCCTTTTTTTTTGGGTCTGTCAACGGCTTTATTGCAGCCTTCTCTGTGCCGGTTCGATTGTATATATTCTGGCTTCAAAAGGTCTCCTTCCAGAGCCTTTTGTGTTGCCTTTTAAAGCAGCCTTAATTGGCCGCTCTTGTTCTCTTGATGGGCCGGATCATTTGTTTGACCCATTCCTGACGGTTTTTGGTTACTGCACTAATTTTGGGTTGATTCAGAATTATTGTTTGGATTACCCTCCCAATTTATGTTTTTTATGTTGTAGTTCCCCTTCCTCTTTTCCCCCCTCTTGAATAGAGAAAAAAGAAGAAAAAAAAAAGGATATGGTGGGTAGTAATTTGAGGGGCATATTGGCAAATTTAATTGGAAAACCATGGTCATTGACTCATTAAAGCATTCTAGATGGTCTTTTCTCGCATGGTTATCCATCTCATTTTCTTCATGAAGAAAAAAAGGAAAAGAAAAAGATTCCATGAAACACCATCTAGAATGCTTTAATAATGACCATGATCACCTTTGTTTGACTGAGTGGCCTCCTTTATGAAAATAAAAACGTTGGACAAGAGAGCTGCCTAGTCTAATGTAAGCGTCACTTTTTTTTTTTTTTCTATTCATAATGTAAGCATCACTTAAATTCTCCCCGCATCCACTAAAATAAAAAGTTTCTCTTAAAATAAAAAGTTTCTCCGATATATATATATATATACACACGTTGTCGGGTTTTTTCAATATGCTTCGATGAAAGAGAAATGGTAAGAATTATATTATTTTTTTAATTTTAAAGTTGATGTGATTTTTAAAAGAATTATTAAATTGAGATAAATTATTATTAGATTTTGATCCAATAATAATTTTAAAATTATATACTTTAAAATAATAAAAAAAATAAAATAAAAAAAAGATCCTAGCATTACTCGCGATGAATTGTAATTGCAAAAAAAATTTATATATGGAAAGAAATGGATAATACAATTAAATGATTAACGATTTGTGGAGTATTTCTTTGTTAATTAGAACGTGGAAATTAATTTGTAAGCCATTCTGATTTGCCGGCCACCAAGTTACATCTCCTCCAGCGCCATATATAATTAATAATATCATAATTTCAAGTTGTAGATAAGGGATATTATGTTAGTGGACGTCCATTCATTATAATTTTAAAGGAATTTATGTAATTTTTTTATATCGAAACATTTGAAAAATATTATTTATTAAAAATGTGATATGTTATAGTTGAAAATTGAGTATATTTTTATCAAATTCGTACTTTTTATGTTGTAAAAAAAAGCTTTGAGCAAAAAATTGTCTTTTAATTTTTTGAATAAGAAACATATCTGTAAAAGTGAGAAAAAGTCTTTTGAAAGAGAAACTCTTTCTAGCTGCCTCAATAACATGGCACAATTTTAATATGTAACATTTTTCAAGCGTTTTGATGTAAAGAAACAGCTTAAATTCAGTAATTTGAGAATATACACTTTCTTTAAGATCGTAGAGAATCATAATCCATTATACCAAAATCTAAAACAAAAAAGTAAATGCTTTTAAAATTCATTGTAAGTCCTAACGATTGAACGTGATATTATTCAATAGCGAAAGAAATTCCCTCGCTCTCTCCTTNGAGCTCCCTCTTCCTCTCCTTCATGGAGTAAGTCTTCTACGACACTAGTTTACCTCTCTGCCTTCTGTTACTCCTATCCTCTCCTTCCCCACGTATACTATTTCCTACCATCCATCTCATCTCTCTCTCAATGGATGACTTTCAATCCTCCCTTGCACAGTGGCAGAGTCACATTAGGGCCTGTGGGGGCCGTGGCATGATGGTCAATCTTTTGATGCTCGACAAGTATCTTACCATGTCAACACTCTCACGTTTGAGCATTTCCATGCATGGAGTCATAAACTTCAACCTCAAGTGGAAAAATGGATCCCTCCCCCTCATAATTGGTTCAAAATAAACTTTGATACAACGATTCGAGATTCTTTATCTGCTCAAGCTGTTGTCTGTCGGTTGAGATCATAAGGGCACCATTGTTTGAATACTCTCTCAGATCAGTCTTCCTTGTCAACCAAACTATGGTGAAGCTTTGGCTGCTCTCTTGTCAGTCTCTCTGGTAGCTTCTCTCAGGTTAGCCCAATTTATAGAAGGCAATTCTCAAGGGGTTGTATTAGCTCTTCAACAGCCTTGTCTATCTCAAGATTAGAGGATCTCACCCGTTATCTTCGATACCCTTGAGTCTATCCCAGCATCTTTCTCATGAAAAGTTAGAAAAGTTAATAAAAGTGCAAACTTCTGTACTCATCATATAGCACATTAAGCCGCATACAGATCTCATTTTGGCGTCATTTCCACATATCCCCCACCTCTACCCTCTATTCCTATTGTAAGTGGGAAAGACCCACCTCCCCTATTGATTAGGTCTATTTAGGTGTTTTTAGTTTGTTTAGTTTTGGTTTGGTTTGGTTTCTTGCATTGTTCTCACAAAAAAGAATAATAATAATAAGATTCGTTATAAAGTTGTTTTTCTTAAGTTATTTGCCCTCATCAATTTGATTAATTGGTATGCACTAAGTTAAGAAATTTGATTGTGTTTTACACAAAACAAAACCAAACCAAAACACCCTCAGAGTTTCTATTCTAGTAAGAAAAGAAATAGGAATGTTAAAACTACATAAGGTTTTTGAGAGAGATAGAAGAAGAGAAAATTTTCAATGTGTTTAAATCTGATATGCAATTTCAATATATGTTTATTAACATAAATGTAATTTCAAAATTAACAAAAAATAACTACTAATTCAACTATCATTAAAATTTGACCATTCAATACTAACAAACACTTGATTATCGTGACCATTAATTATAACCGTTAGATCATGGCAATTATATATTCACATGAAGCAACCATGGCAATTATCCTTCAAAATAAATTAGTCCTTGCACTGGACTCATACATATCGGCTGTTGTGAGTGCATTTGTGAGGTTTGTGTCTCACATTGTAAGAAAAGTGAATAATTTATATAGCATAGTTAGGCTCAAACTCATAAATTTAAACTTTTAAATTGTATTATATCTCAACATGATATTTCTCCCCAACATCGGCTAATCAAGTTCACCACCAAGCAAAAACCAACAGAAACTTGCTTCAATGTCAAACAAACATGAATGTGCAAACCATCTGGCGGCGGGAGTTTTTTGTTAGCTGATTGTCTGGCGGTTTGTCGTTGGTGGGGTCAATTTATGTCTCCTTCTTATCTCTCTATAATTAATGTTCAACCCTGGTAAATTTTTTATCTAGCTGCCTATTGCCCACCCTCAGCCAACTATCTGGGCTATCTTCCTACCTCTATAGCGATTTTATTTTGTTATTCTTGTTCAAGGCATTTATGGAGTTAGGCAGGGCGGAGGGAGGGGCGTCGAGGGGGGTCAAATGCCCCCCCTGAAGCCCCAAAAATTTCTAACTCCCTGGTAATTTTTTATCTATGCCCCTATTGCCCCACCCTCAAAACAACTCATCCATGGGCTACAATTTGCCTAACTATGCGATTTTATTTTGTTTTGTTCAAGGGCATTTATGCAGGTTAGGTTAAAAAAAAAATTACAAAGTTGTAAAATTGCAGAACAGCCGAAGGTTGAAGACGATGGAAGCATTTTTTTTTTCTTTTCTTTTCAAAACACCTCGTTTCACTAAACAAGGCATTGATGCCTTTTTAAAATAAATAAATAAATAAATAAATAAAGCACTTGACCTACTTCTTTAACCAAATAACAAAGGCATGACTTTTTTGTTTTTGAAATCTGCAGCAACTGGCACTTCTCAGGACTCGTGAAACAAAAAGTGACAAACAAGTGACTTCTTGTGACAAGGCACGTCTCACACTGCAAAAAATTTAAGGCTTCAGATTTTATTTTATTTTATTAAGCCATAAATATATGTAAGGATATATTTGGGCAAAGGTTGGGTTAAGGTTTTGTAAAACTCAAAAAATCAAAATAAAAAATCAAAATCAAAATATTTTCATTTTTTATATTTCATTAATCACTTTTTAACCAATTTTTTTTTTTCATTTTTAATAGCCATCAAACTTTTTTATTACTATTCAAATAAAAATTTACTAAAAAACACTTTTTCACTTTATCATACTAATTTACAATATCCTTTATACTTCTATATCTTATCAAGTTCACTTTATTTATCATGCAAAACTCAAAATCCAACGCAAAGTTCAACCATTTGCCCAACAATACTCAAAGGCACCACACAGAATCTGATTTTTGAAGCCACACGTATGCTTCACACGCTGTTTTTTTAAAATTAAAAATTATGTGCCAGCGCGCTTGCTCAGCTGCACATTAGAACCTTCAAGCCCGTAATTGTTCTTGTTGAGTTGTGAAACCAAACTATTATTTAGGCAGTGTGCCATTAAATCAGAAAATTGAAAAAAATCTCGTGAGTCGTGATAATTTTCTTAGTTACTTTGTTTGAGTTTTAGTTGTCACGGCCCCAATTTTTCCACCTCTCAAACCAGCAGCCGTGATGGCCCCTAGCACAGGCACCAAGCAGTCCTAGCCAGCCCCAACGAACTTCAACTGAATGCAGCGTTATACCGGTTCCAGCAAAGTTCCTCTCCGTCGACCGAGGTTAGGGAACCACAATTACAAGGCCAAGCACAACAACACAGCAAGTTTTACGGAGCCAACACTGCCCACCTTTACACTCACTCAAACAAAAAAATACAAAAGGATATAGCTAGAGCCACAACACTTTGGATGCTACTTAGACCTCTCATACAATCAACCATCAAGGCTTACAAGGAAGATACAATGAACAACTAGCCACCAAGGCTTTACAAGGAAACTCACCCCTTTGTTGCTCACAGCTCTCTTTCCCCCACAGGTGCTGGCCCTCTTCCAGCACACTGATCTTGGCTTCTAAGTGGCAGCAAACCCAGCTTTCAGCCCTAAGCTTCCTCAGCACTTGCCCTCACTTCCAGCCATTTTCGTTTGGAACACCATACAACCACCTTCTCTTCTGGAAAATGCAGCAATGACCAACTCTATTTCGAAATTGGTCCCAGCCCTTTGTATATCAACAAAGGCTCTTCAACAATGGGCAGCCACCTGGCTCCTGCCCATTGCCCAGCTCTAGCAGCACAGCACTCAGCAGCATGTGCATGCTACAGTGTGCTACAGTGCACCCCACTTGCAGCACTCAGCCACTCCACCTGCCAGGTGTAGCAGCCCTCAATGGCTTGTTCAAACTCCCCAATCAGCATGTTTGCCTCCCAAAGTATTGCCTCACATGCATGGAACAAAGTCAGCCACGTCCAACCTGTTCACAGGGCCATTTTGAACTCACTACCAGTGTTTCTCATCACACTGCCACCATCCAGCAAGCCAGCTTCCACTTGGACATGTGTTGGGCATAATTTGAATCCCTCCAATCAGTCCTCCTGCAACTCAGGCAGCATTTCAGCAACCATCCAAGTGTCACAGCTCTCATGGACCATTTTTGAATTCCTCATCATGCCTTCTGCACATCCAGCAAGCCCAGCAAACCAGCATGGGTGTGGGGCAATCATTCCCCCACACCATCAGCACATCACTTGGGCAGGGCAGTGGCACCACATGGCCACTGCCCACAGGCATCCAGTGGCACTCTCAAGACCAGCAGAGGCTTCCATGTGGCCCCTCTCAGTAGCACCCAGCAGCAAGAAACATTCCAACAAGCCACACAAGGGCTGGGCCACGCCCCAGCCCACAACCAGCAAAACTAGCAATGCAATCCACTTCTGGCAGCACTTGGGCCACAACAGCAAAGGCCATGCACTCAACCAGCACATGGGCCACGACCACCAATCCATCATCCCACATTGATCCATCCCCAAGCAACCCACCAAGCCTTGTCAACATAGTTCAGCTGCACCACCCACAGCTTCACCCATTCTCTAGCCCAAGACACTCCCTGGTCATGCCTTGGCATGGTGGACAGCATGGATGCAAGGNGATCATTAATTGATCACCTTTATGAAAACAAGCATCCTTAACACACGGTAAAAGGCTCATTTGTGGAATTTGTAATATGGTCACAACCATAGTTCTTCGTCAATGGAATCTGACGTTACAGCACCAACTAGTACTCCAACGGATATTTTTTACGTCAACAAGATTTCGTCATATATAGACTCCGATGACAAAACATTCTTAAATCTTCTAGTATAAATATGTCCTCCCAACCACATCTTGGTCAGATATCTCGGCCATGGAGTCTCTTGGATGCTCATAAATGCAATTACTTTCTCTTGTCTTCCTAGTTTTCTCAAGTGCTGCTGCGGCGCACTCTAACAATTTTCCGAGTCTTGGAACAACACGGAGAACATCGCAACATGAACCTTCTGAAACCACATCGTCTTCATCCGACAAAAATTAAAAACATTTTATTACACCCAACAACTTGATCACTTCTACAGGCCCGATAGCTACACCACTTTTCAACAAAGATATGTCGTCAACTTCAAGTACTGGGGTGGAGCGGATTCCAACGCACCAATATTGGCATATCTTGGCGCAGAAGCTTCTTTGGATGATGATTTATCCAGCGTTGGGTTTCTCAATGATAATGCCCTCCACTTTAAGGCCCTCCAAGTGTTCATAGAGGTAAAAGTCAAGTAATATTGCATTATATAATTTAGCAAAAACTTTATTTAATTTCTTTAAACTTTCTTTATATTTGTAATTATTTCTTTAAACTTTAAAAAATCTCAATTTAGTATATCTACCTTTCAATTTTTTTAATTTCACTCATCCGTTAAGATTTTGCATTAAATCCTAACGGATAGATATTAAATCCACTTCCCTGTCCTTGATTAGGGAAAAAAAAAATGATGAATGTTAAAATTTACAAAATATTCCTCTTTTTTTTTTTTTAGAAAAAAATAAAAAAGATGTAAGGATTTAGGCATTGTCAGAATTTAACGAAATTTGCAAAAATACTCACGCCTGAATCTTTGAAAACTTGTTATATTTTTTTAAAGAAAAAAAATGGGCATTTTGGAAATTTTGACATGATTTAAAGAAAAATTCTAATAGATGGATGAAATTGAAAAAAAATTAAAAGATTGATACATTAAATTGATAGTTTTTTAAGTTTAGGAGGACAATTGCAAAAGCGGCTACAATTCAAGGGTTAAATTAAGTTTCCTCTTATAATTAATTTCATAACACACATAAGGAACTGAAAATTATGATAGATTTTCGATTTCAAAATGTTTAATTTGGAAATACGATTTTTAAAAACTTAGTTAAGCGCTAGGTAAAATCGCAATTTAGCCTTAAAAACGTACCTCTTTACATGTGATTTGAAAACGTAAAATAAAAATTTTAAAAAATTACTCTCAAAAAATATATTTTCTACAATTTAGTTTAAAATCTATTTTTCAATTTGCAAAATAGCAGAGCCAAACGTAAGACTGAGAAATTGTTGTATTTTAAATAATAGCATCGGTACTATGGGAAATCGGTACCATTTGGATCAAGGAAAAAGGCTTTGAAAAATGCGAGCACTCGTGGCTATTTCAACTCGGCTCAGGCTATAGCAGATTGCACTGATGTGCTCTTACAATTAAAGAAAAATTTATCTGCAGAAAATTCTCCAGTAATCGCTATTGGAGGCTCCTATGGAGGAAGTAAGATACTATAATTTTTCATGACTTCAATTTCTTGAATTTTTTTTTTTTCTCCAAACAATTTTGCAGTGCTTGCAGCATGGCTTCGGCTGAAGTATCCTCACGTACGCTGTCCTTGGATCTCTAGCTTCTTCAGCGCCAATCCTTTACTTTGACGACATTTCACCACAAGTTGGATACTACTCTATAGTAACCAAGGATTTTCAAGTAATCTTTGCATTTATTTCTTTTTTTAATGTTTTAGATCTAGTTTTAAATTATGTTTAAAGCCTTGAAAACTTATAGCAATTACTGTGATGGATGGTGCAGGAAACTAGTAAAAGTTGCTATGAAACCTCCGGAAATCGTGGACTGAAATTGATAGAGTCGCTTCCAGACCTCGTGGTCTTTCAACCTTTAGCAAGAGATTAATACTTGCGGGTAGTTAGTAACATACTTTTTGTTTTCATGTGTTTAAAGTGATGATTTAACATAGTATCAGAACTAGAAGTCATGAGTTTGAATTCTGGTTCCGTCAATCACTCAATTTAATTAAAATATTGGGAAAACTTTCGAAAACCCCCTATCACTTCCACACGTTTTGAAATGATCCCTTCATAGTTTAAAAACTTTCAATTTAGACTATTGACTTTAAATTTCTTCAATTTCCTTTCCATAGGTGCCAAATTTCTCAAAATATCCCTTCTTAAAAAAAATAAATTGCAAAAAATTTAAGGCGTTAATCAAGATTTAACAAAATTTGTAAAATACTAATGCCTGAATCATATATATATATATATTATATAATATATAATACAAGCAGATATTTTGAATTTTGATGGGATTTACAGAAAATCCTTAACAAATGAAAAATATTGAAAGATTGATACACTAGCTAAATTGAAAATTTTTGAACTTTCAGATGATCATTTTAAACGCGTGAAAATTTAATAGAGTTTTCTGAAGTTTTCCTAAAAATATCAATTCACCTCTTCATTTCAATTAAACTCTAATAAACCTAAAACACCTTGTGTCTTCACAGTCAATTGAAAACATCTGATGATCTGAAGGACTATTTGGAGTATATAATTACTGAAGCAGCTCAATATAATAGTCCCCCAACATACCCAGTTAGTGCTGTCTGCAGTGCCATTGATGGAGCAGCTGTTGGAACCGATAGTCTAGGCCGAATATATGCGGGTGTTGTTGCTTATAAAGAAAGCCAGTCATGCTATGACACGAATGAATACAATTATCCAACTGAAACTAATGAAGGTTGGGGATGGCAGGTATATTTCTCACTTATACGTTTAACTTACTATAGCATTAATATAGGGATATGTTTGGTATGTAGAATGATTATTTTTATGAATAATCTTTTTTAAGAATGAAAGAAATATAGTGGATTAATCTTGGAATAGTCATCTTAATAGCAATAAAGGAATGTCTATTCTTTCGATTGAAGGAAGAGTTAGTCCTCTCAAATTTGAGATGAATAACTATTTCCTTAATTGAAGGAATAATCATTCTTTCATGGCTATGAAAATGACTATTACAAGGCTAATCCATTCTACTTCTTCCATTCTTAATAAAAGCTATTCTAAAGAATAGTCATTCTGCGTACCAAATATAACTTAAAGGGTTGAGTTGAGTGGTAAGTTACTTGGCCCTGATACCTCATGAAACATTAGGTCTAAGGTTCAATCCCCTTAAATGGAAACAATTTTTGTTCCGACATGCAGTAATATATGACTTGTTTAATTATATGTACAGACAGGTAGTGAGATAGTTATGCCCATTGGCCATGATAGCAACGGCTCTATGTTCCCTCCACAACCTTTCAATCTAAACAAGTTCATCAATACGTGCAAGAGCTTGTATGGCGTCCAGCCTCGGCCTCATTGGGTCACAACTTATTACGGCGGTCGTGTATGTTCTTAATTATTATCTTTTGTGAAACATGTAAAAATCATTCCTCATGATTCCTTCAATAATAAGCTGATGATGCTGCTCGTTGATAATTTCAGGATTTAAAACTCATTCTCCATAGGTTTGCTGGCAACATCATATTCTCCAATGGGCTAAAAGATCCTTACAGTAGTGGCGGGTAGACCAAAAAAAAAACTATACTTTTCAATTAGGAAAAAATGTAAAATCTGTACATTTAGTTTACTTGATTTACAATTAGCTTCCTGAGGTATTAAAATGGCCCCTAAGGTATGCCAAAAAAAATTTTACTTTTTACAGTCAAATTTTGTCTACTAACTTAATAGATTCTGTTAGTGTGACATTGACTTAAATATGACATATGTCACAATTTTATTGGCTTTGACGTGTCACACTAATGAAATCTATTAAGTTAGTGGACAGAATTTGATTGTAGAGAGAAATTTTTTTTTTTGCATACTTCAAGAACCTATGAATTCATTTTGATACCACATAGAGCTAATTGCAAATCAAGTAAACCATAAATACTGGTTTTGCATTTTTTTTTCCTTTCAGTTATTCATTTTCATGGGAAGTATGTAAATTTATAATTGCTCTACCAACTTAATCATCATTTATGTCCATCTTTGATCATAGGGTCTTGGAGAACATATCAGACAGCATCGTCGCCGTCTCTACAGTTAATGGTACAAATCACCTCTGTACAAAGAAAGAAAAACATGGACAAAGAAACCATTATAAAGAAAGAAAGAAAAATTAAATCTGTTAATATATATAATTATTTTCAGTATATATAGCTGTTGGCATACAATTTTCCAAGAGATTGTTTCCCAATTTGTGCAGGTTCTCATTGCTTGGACATACTGGAGGCAAAGAGAAGTGATCCGCAATGGTTGGTCCAGCAAAGAAAGACAGAGGTGGAGATAATTCAAAAATGGATTGCCGAGTACCAGGCTGATCTTCTGGCGTTCAAATAGCACATTCCTATGTGATATGAGGAGAGTTCCATATATATATGTATGTTTATTATAAAGAATAATCGAACCAAAGTTATTTTAATTAGCTGATGTTCAATTTGAAATCATTGAAAGATATGAATTGTTCTATATTCCTGCACTCAGATAGATCGATTATATGTTGGGCATGATATGGAAATAAAATGGAAGAAATAATTACAATTATAATCATAACTTCATCTTAAATTTCCTTACGTAGAATCCACTAGTTCTTAATTAATGCATTTAAAGTCCATTTACATCTTATCACCGCTTCCTTAAATAAGGATGAGGATCCTCTATTTCAAATAAAATTGATAGAATCTAATTAGTGTAAATTGAAAAGTAGAATTGTCCAAAAAAAAAAAAAAAATTGAAATAACAATTTTACTATTCAATTTACACTAATTAGATCCTCTCCATTTCATTTGATCATTTTCCCTTAAATAAAGCCCTAAAAATTTAATGTTGGTGCATTTCCAACCCTAGCCCTTTTTTAAAAATAAATAAATTAAGGAAGCATGTTTTGAGACCCTTGCAACTTTTATGGTCCAACATTGGCCAAGAGTGCTGCACCTTCCCACCATTATAAGCAAGTAAGAAATTACAACCTTCCCACCAAAACGTGTGTGTCGTGTTTCTGAGTCAAAAAGAATGGAGCAATAGTACCTTATGCTACACCTTTTATGGCCCAACATTGCCAAGGAGTGCTGCACCTTTTCCCACCATTATAAGCAAGTAAGAAATTACAACCTTCCCACCAAAACGTGTGTGTCGTGTTTCTGAGTCAAAAAGAATGGAGCAATAGTACCCTATGCTGCATGCGGCAAGTTATTCATGTGCAACGCGCACTTGACAATTTGGGTTGGCCTACCTTATCTAATTGTAGTCAAATATGTGCAACACAAATCTGTTAGGGAGTAATACTAATATAATTATATAGTATCATTTTTTTTGTTTCTTTTGATTTTTCCTTCCTTTAACCCTCAATTTTAATGGAAGGCAAATTTGAGACTTTTATAAAATTTCTTATAAAGCTCAGTTTCAACTAGTAACTAGGCAATATGAGACTTAGCACTCATGACTATTTTTATAAACCGCACACTTTATGTGGGCTACTTCTTATCTTCCCAATATGGGAACTGAGTATTATACAGATTAAAACGGGGTTGAGGTTTAGGGATTACCTCTACTTGAGGATGAAGTCTCACAAAATCACTTTTTCTCTCTCTAGGATCTCACTCTTTCTCTCTCCTATAGGTTTGTTGGTGTAAAAAAAAATTATAGTTGTTGCACGCTCAAGGGCTGAGGTGGCTAAAAAGATAAAATTGTTTTTAGACAAGATCGATTCAGGAGGAAATCCAAACATTTAGGAAAAGGGACAACTTGATCGTTCGAGGAAAGAGACACTCGATTGTTTGAGAGGAAACTTGAACATTCGGGGAAATGTACACTCAATCGTTTGAGAGGAAACTTGAACATTTGGGGAAATGTACACTCGATCGTTCAAAAGGAAACTCGAATGTTCTAAATGAAGAAATGCAAAGTATCAAAAGGCTTTAAAGAAATTCACTCTATAACATTTTGTTGGAAACCATTTATATGTGGCTTTCAGTATGGATCTTTAATTTATAAATTGTGATTGTTGTTTAAATGAAATATATTTATTTTTGGGGTATTACATTTTTCCTTCCTTATAAAAATTTCCAAAAGCCAAACGCAAGTAAAAAGATTTAAAAATTCTAACTGCACGATCATGTGTTCGTTCTCTTAAGCTCACCAATGAAATATAAATCAAAATTAAAGATCAACAAAATTCTAAGGAATAATATGAACATGTATTTACAACACATGTATTTACAAAAAAAAAATTTACAAACTAAGAATAAGTGGTGAATGAACAAGAAAATAAGTGCTTAACTATACCCCCAAACTTAAATCACACATTGTCCCCAATGTGTATATACAATGAATGGCAACTAAGGGATAAAAGAAAACCTTATTGGGGAGGTATGGCTCTGTGCATACCCCCAAACTTAAATTCTTACAAACACTTATCCTGAAAACAAAACTAAAAACAAACTAAAAAGCAAGATAATATAAACGTAAGATAATGAATAAAAGAATTATTAACAAGAACCAAGAATTCATTTGTTTCACATTGACATTTCACGAGCACATTGGCACGTGGATTGTAAGGTATGAGCCTTAATGACAACATATCTGTTTTCAATACCTCTGATGCAATTGGATTACTTGTTAGATGGATGACCCGGGCAACAATAATAAAAAAAAAATTAAAAAAAAAATGATGATGACAGTGTAAATATTTTGAGCTTCACTGAGTAACCGGACATCTTATCTCATTAAGCAGTGATTGTTCGCGTCAAAAGGTGAGAGTGTTTGATAAAACAGCTAGTTTGTCTTTGTAGCCTGGTTACCTTGAGTATACAACCCCTAGGGATGTCTCTACATCTAGTGCCCTAAAGCCATCTGGTTTGAGAGTCATTAGCTTAACACTCGTTACATGGGTTAACTAGAAGCTTAATAGAGTTAAGCTAACAGCTGTGTAAATATAATATAAAAGGTCAGTAAATAGTAACCATGCCCTGGTTGTTTCATTTGATAAGGAGTTCGATAAATTTTGAGGTATTGAGCCATTTGTGTTGACAATTATTTTGAAACCTCATATCTATGTGCTGAGTCACTTTATACCAGTTGGAACATATATGAAATCTCAGCTAGCCATCTGTAAATAATCATATTTTGCAAATCTTAAGTTGTTGTGAAAATGAAGTTTGTTAGTTTAAGCTTGCCGCTGACATGCGAACCATTATTTTTATGATACTGTATTCTTTTTGATAATGTGATCATGCATGATGTTTGTGGGTAACATTTCTGTTAAACCCTTACGAGACTTCACTCGTCCACTAGTTATGCTAGGGGTTTAAAAGGCTTATTGCATGTGCTAAATGCAATCGTGTTTCCTACAACAAAGGAAGTAGAATAGTTGTTTATAGTTGTTTCATTTTATTTTTAGTTTTGTAATACTAAGGGACTAGCATTATGTAAGTTTGAGGGTGTGATAAGTGCTGAATGTTACACATTCAAGCTCCTTAACTCGCATGTGTTATACCTTAATTTATATTGTTATCTAATATTTTAATGTGTTTTAGTGTTTGCCTTATTTTCATATTTTAATGAGAATTCAAATCATATCATGGACTTTAAGCTTAAAGATAAGTGGGAGAAGTTGAAGTGCTGCCAGAGTCTTGGAGATCGAGCACCCATTTCTGGTGCTCAAGCACCTGACGCTCGAGCACCCAATCCTGGTACTCGAGCGCCGTCACAGCTTCCAGAAACTGGAAGATCTTTTTGGCAGCTAACGGCGGTGAGGATATTTCTTGGTCCAAAATTGCGGCTTGCCAGTACATTGCAGGCGCCGAATTCACTCCCCAGAGGACTCCCAAACAGCTGAAACTTCGGATCTTTAACTTGATCTTTCCTTAAGAAAGATCAAGGCTTGAAATGTGAGATATATGTATTGGCTGTCTGTGAGAGGCAGGGAGGTCCAGAGCTCATTTTAGTTTCATTTTCAGAGTAGTTTTAGTCTTTCTTTTGCTTTGTTTTGCTTTTGGACAGTAGGTGAAACTCTTCTCTTGGCACTTGATTTCCTTAAGAAGTGGGTTTCTCCAAATCAATGGAGTTTTCCAATTCCTATATGAGGAACTAAATCCTTTTTTAGGGTTTTGATGTAACTTGATTCAAGTGCTATGGGTTGAGTAGTTTTAGCTTGAATTTTGTATAAATAGTATGGTGATTGTGTATGCATGAGGATTGTGCTTATTGATTATACCATTTGAGATTAAACTTGTTCTTTATCTATGAGGAATTGAGTTTAAGTTTTGAATGATTTCAATGCTTTTGATGTCTTTGATTGAGAGAGTATAAGCTATGCAATGATGCTTTTGACATGATGTTATGTGAGTTTGACAGGGTATGCTAGGAACCACGACTCAATCTTTGTTAGTGTAACTTAGAATAGATGGAAAGAGGAGTGAGAACTTAAGATATTCTATGCTTATTTCATGATTTTATGTAGGCTATTAAGAGAATTTATATCGCATGCTAGGGAACACGGGTTTAATTACATGTAGAAGGTTAGGTGAGTAGCTTGTATGTAACTATGATGCTTTATCATCTTCTATTTGATAGTATATTCTTAATGAGTTGTTGTGAGAATTGACAACCCTTACACGCTCAAAACCATACATTTATTTGAGATCTATGCTAGAATTAGTTTGCTTGTACTATGAGGATTGAGTGAAATCAATTCCCTATACCTTCTCTACTATTTTTAGATCTATTTGTGTAACTTAGTTTAAAGCTTTGTTATTTAGTTTTTAGTTCGAAAACACAAATCTCTTGTTTATGAGTTGGATTAGGTGAAATTTTAGATATTCCATTCTCATACAACCAAATACAATCACTGCGGATCGATACCCTCAATATAGACCTATCTACAAAGATTCATGCTATTGCGAGTGTTTATAAATTTAAATTTGATTTTTAAACGCGATCAATAGGTTATAGACTGAATGACGTAAATCTCTTGTCGCTTATCTCTTTTTCTATTTATTCCACTTTTCATTTTATATTTTCATAGCATTATCTTTTCTTTCATGGTATCAGAGCTATAGGCTAATGCCAATGTTCGATTCTAAATAGTCTTGTGAATTGCGAATTGCTTTCTTTCTCTATTGTTTGGTCCAGAGAAGTTCCTCTAACACCCAAATCTGGATTTACTTTTTCTGTGTGTTTATTTTTTTATGGGTTTGTGTTGAAAAAAAAAAAAAAAAGAGTAAATTTTTCCCTTTTCCCAACCCTCTGTTCTTCCGCGGCTTAGCAAGGTCCATCATCGTTGGCACTATCCACAACACTTCACAGTCGCCATCAATGGCCGTTTGTAGGTCCTTGACGGCATATCTACGGCTTAACTCCACTAGATCTTCATTTGGCCTTTAGTAACGCCATCTCTCTCCTTCAGCGCCGCAAGCCTTAGTCCCACAAATCACACAAGTGCTACTTCATCTTCTGTGAGATGCAAGAATCTCTCCTCTCTATTGTTGTTATTCGTGGAAGGTTGTTCATCAAGGTCTTTTTCTCACATTACAAACAAAACCAAAAAAAAAAAAGTTTGTTTTGTGTGCTGAACAGTCAGCGTGTACATTCTTTGTAAGTTGCAAAAAAAAAAAAAAAAAAATCAGTTGAAAGAAATAAAAAATAAAAATAAAAATAAAAAAAGGCCATGTTGCTCATATTTTGGCCCTTTGTTGGCCAAGTTATTTGGTCTGTTGTTCGTCCTATTATTGACCCAGACCTATTTTTTGGTCCTTTGTTGGCCCAGTAATATGATTTATTGTTGGTCCTTTGTTGACTTAGACCTATTTTTTTGGCCCTTTGTTAGCCCAATTTTACCCATAAGTTTATACTAATTTGTTACTCTCTATTTCAAATGAAATAGAGAAGATCATTTCCTTTGAGCTTTATCCTATAGACATAGGTCATAAACTGAACCACATAAAATCTCTTGTCTCTTATCTATTTTTTTATTTATTCCACTTTTCATTTTATATTTTCATAGCATTATCTTTTCTTTCACTTATTATATTATCTTCAGTTTTTTATTTTATTTTATTTTTCCTTGGTCCGACAACATCGAAGTGGCCGTCCCTTTCAGGCTTTCAGCAATACTTGCATCTTAGAACTAAAAAACATACTTCAGCTGACCTTGTGTGAACGTGTTGAGTGATTGTTTATATTGGGAGCCTGGGAGGTACTAGCTAGAGCAGCTTAATTAACAACGTACGTGTTACGCGTTGAACGATTGTTTATATCGAAGTATCCCGTCGTTTACGCTAAACGGCCGCAGTAAATTTCCAGACTCTTGGTTGTTTTGTTCTTTTAATTATTTTGATTTGTATTAGCCTCGGACACATGCATCACGGTCATAAACACATTTGTTTGAAGTATTGTCACTACAAGAATTCACTTCATTAACGTTGACGCTCGCCACTAATAATGGACGTTATTACAACAACAACAACAAAAAGATTAATATTAGCGTTAACTTTTTTGGTCAACGTTAATAACTTGGCGAGAATTTTTTATAATACACGGGCTGTTGTGACAACCTATTAGCAATGACATTTTTTCATTAAAAGTCGCCGCTAATGACTATTATTTAAAGAGAATTTTATTTTTTTTTATTTTTTGTTTTTCTTTTTTATTTTTTATTTTTGTTGTGTGTGGTGTTGGATGTTTCCTGGAATCTTCGCGCTTTTGGCATCTCTTTTCCTTGACACACAGTCAAGGTCTTTTTTTCTTTTTTGCTTTTTTTCTTTTTCATGCCACCTGCTTTTAGAAGCTCTTTAATTAGTCAAGGTCCAAGGATGTGCAACGTAGGGGTTTTAAAAGCATTTTTTAACAATTTATTTATGACTAATTAATCTTCAAACACTTCACAAAAAGAAGTGTTATGTAAATGCATGTATTTAATAAATGAGATAATTAAAGATATAAGTTATTAAAAATTATTAAAATTAATTTTTTTTAAATCACACTATTTTTCACCACTATTTTGTTGAAACCAATGTTCAACATAAATAATTCCACGGGATTATCGGCAGTTGATTGTGACTTTCTATTTTATGGGGGTAAAACATAATCTTACAATCTCAATCCAGCATGTGACAGAAGTCAAAGTCGTCGTCATCTATGAATGTGCATCTAATGGTTTCGTCAAACCACTAGCTGGCTATATTGAATCATCTCGGCTACATCAACGGACCCGGACTGACCGGTTGGTCAACACTAAACAGGGACCTTCTTTTTTTTTTTGTAAGTTACAGGGACCATTTTGAATATAACTACAAACCTCAGGGATCAGATAAGCAATTTAATTTTTTTTTCTTTCTATATATATATAAAGACGTGCCATATATGTAGCCTCAGAAATCCTGTGCTCAGTTTATTGCCATGAACTCTCCAACATTTTCACTGCAATGGGTTACTTTCCTCTTCCTTATATTCTCAACCTCTGTCGTCACCGCAACACTGCACAATATTCCGAGGCTGAGTCCAATTGGAGGAACAATATTTGTAGAAGATCCTGAAACAGTATCTACTGCATCGGTCAACGTTTCAGATGACTTCCAAACATTTTACTACAATCAAACACTGGATCACTTCAACTATAGGCCTGAAAGCTACTCCACTTTTCAGCAAAGATATGTTATCAACTCTAAGTACTGGGGTGGTGCAAATACTAGCGCCCCAATTCTTGCTTATTTTGGCGCAGAAGCACCGTTGGATGGTGATCTGCCTTTTATCGGATTTCTCACCGATAACGCCCTCCAGTTTAAGGCTCTCTTACTTTATATCGAGGTATTCATAAAATTTTGAGCACAAACAGTCAACTCTCTCTCTCTCTCTCTCTCTCTCTCATTTGTGGGTATTTCAAATTTCTCATTTCTAGTATTAATATAAGCAGTTTATATTTATTTTTTGAGCTAATTTCACTTATTTCTGAATTGTCATATATTTTGTAATATTTTTACGAAGTTTAAAATATCTCAATTTAGTGTTTCTATTTTTTTTTTCAATTTCCTTCCTCCGTTAGGATTTTTCATTAAATCCTAACGAAGGGGTGTCAAAATTATCAAAATACATATTTTTTAATGAAAAAAAAAATTGCAAGGATT
>FXXK01000799.1:18158-48552 GCA_900184695.1 Betula pendula | reverse complement strand
ATGGAAAAAAAAAATTGCAAGGATTTAAGCATTGGTCAGGATTTAACGGAATTTGTAAAAATACCCACGTTTGAATTTTTGAATTTTTTTTTTTTTATAAAAAAAAAAGTATTTTGAGAATTTTGAAGGTACGTAATGAAATGCATAAGGTGAAATTGAAAAAATAAAAAAAAAAAATTAAAAGTTTGATACACTAAATTAAGAGGTCTTAAATTTTGGAGGACATTGTAAAAGATGTGACAAATTCAAAAATAAGTGAAATTATCCTCCTTTTTTTTCTCCTCTTTTTTTTAACTGGGTATATATATAATCGATCTGCTTATTTTACTGAAATCATATAGTCAAATTCTGTAATTTTGAACCTGAAACAATTATTTTTTTTCACTAGCACCGATATTATGGGAAGTCAATACCATTCGGATCAAGGGAGGAAGCGCTTCGAAACGCGAGCACTCTCGGGTACTTCAACTCAGCCCAAGCAATAGCAGATTATGCAGAAATCATCATACATGTAAAGGAAATACTACGTGCAAAATATTCTCCAGTAATTGTTATTGGAGGATCATATGGGGGAAGTAGGTGACAAATTTACTATATATATTTATATATATTCTTTTGATATATAGCATGTAAATTATAGGGACGTGTTTAATTTTTTAACCTTGTATATATATTATTCATTGGTTAATTATTCAGTGCTAGCTTCATGGTTTCGGCTAAAGTATCCTCATGTTGCCATTGGCGCTTTCGCCTCATCAGCTCCAATCCTTTACTTTGATCAGATCACCCCCCAAGATGGATATTATTCTATTGTCACCAACGATTTTAGGGTAACAATTTCAATACATACTTTCTTTTTCTTCCTCTTAATTCATTTTCATTTTAGTAATGCAATTTAGTATTTAGATTGATATACGACTGTTATACAACTTGATAATATAACAATAAAAATTAGCCATTGTAAAAAAAAAAAGAAAAAAAAGGTGAATTTTCAATTCCACGTCAACACAGTTGTATAACAGTCTACAAAGAGTAATACTACGTACAGTGATAAAATCAGTAATCCATCCGAATTCATATCACTTACTATATTATAAATGGCTTTAGTATATATGTAGCATTTTGGATTTTTTTTTTTTTAATATATAATATAGTAAGTGATATGCATGAAACCGGATGGATTTCAAATTCTACTACTGTACGTAGAATTACTCATCTACTAAATATATAGCATTACTCTTTTTATTTTAATATATTAATTAAAAAGGCATCCCCTGGATGTGATGCAGGAAGTCAGTGAAAGTTGCTATCAAACCATAAAAAAGTCGTGGTCCCAAATCGATGAGGTTGCATCTAAGCCTAATGGCCTTTCAATCCTGAGCAAGACATTCAAGACTTGCAAGTACATAAACATAGCCTTTGCAATGATCTAATTGTTAAAAATCAGCAAACTGAAAATAACAATTAATTTTGTGGTGACTCCAATATTATTGTTTCTATTTCAGTCCACTAAGCAAATCTTTTGAGCTCAAGGGCTATTTGAAGAATTTTTATGCAAGTTCAGCCCAATATAATCATCCTCCATATTATCCGGTTAACATTGTCTGTGGTGGCATTGATGGAGCTGCTTTTGGAACCGATATTCTCAGCAAAATATTTGCAGGTGTGGTTGCTTACAGAGGAAATCAATCGTGCTATGTTAATGGACCCAAAAATATATCTGAAACACTTGTGGGATGGAGTTGGCAGGTACATTAATTATACATCTATATCTTATTATATATCTTCTTAGATATCACTTTCACTTAATTAATCATGATATTTTATTCATCAAAAAAAAAAAAAACGTAATAGAACAATATACACCATGTGCCAAAAACAATAATAACATTAATTATTTTAGCAATTATTAAATTTTCATTTATATACAATAAATTATAAAATGAATAGGATCTAGTTAGTATAAATTAAGAGGTAAAATTGTTATTTTAATTTTTTTAAATAATTTTACCTCTCAATTTACACTAACTGAATCATATTTATTTCATTTAAAATAGAGAGAATTCTAATCAAAAAGTTATGGGAGTTTATTACACTTGCAATTAATTGCTTTTAAAAATTTACTTGATTGATATATTTCCACCCTTTTGCATTAAATTTGATATGAATTAAACTTTATACCATTGAAAACGTGTCCTAATTAATCTCGTTTATGATTGCTTAAACCTCTTTGATTTTAGTGGATCCAGATCTCTTCATTTCATTTGAAACGGAGAGGAGCTGGTTAATGGCTACGATTTTTTCAAAAAAATCTAACACCTAAAAATTGCTTTGTCATAAAGATTAGCTTAACGTCATAAAAGACGCTTGACGGAGCGTAACGGAAGTTGTGTTGGTTCATTTCTCTCTCTCCATCGGCACCCTGACGGACCTCCCCCCATTTTTGCGCACCCAGCCACCCAATGTTCTCTTCTTCCCCCAACACACCCTCCTCTTCTATCTTCCACCCATTTGCTCACAGAGGCACCCACATCCGATGCTCGATCGCCAAGGAGTCCTTCCTTTCTTCTCCCTCCTCTGAGGCCGCAGGCGGACATTCCGACTCCGTGGACTGCGTGGTCGTCGTCGGCAGGATTCAAAAGCCTCTGCATCTCTCAGGCCCTCGCCACCAAGCACTTCACCTTTGCTCCCAACTTCATCATCACATAGGCCAGATACCGTGTTGGCAGTACAGAATAATTAATTTAATTTTGATTTGAGTGACAGTATGAGAATTAGAAAGCAAACAAGCCTCCTTCCTTTTTTTTTTCCAGATTCTCTTGTTGCAAAATAAAAAAGATTTGACAAGTTTCGGATACCAGAAGAGCTAAAATAAATTGATAGTTTGCCAGATCTAAGGTATGGGAACGTGCTAAGTAATGTAGAAATGCACTATTTCTTGCACTTGGTGATAGCAAAAGGGACTCTGTTTTTTGGTGCTCAAACAGAGGCAAACAGGGGAAGATTAGAAAATGCACGATGGAGGCAGTTGAGTTACTTACATGGGTGGTTACAAGCTTACGTGGGTCCTGGGTTACCGGTTATGTGTATATAAGTCTAGGGTCCATATTGTATTCATGCAGGTGTGACTGGGTATGAAAAGTTTGTCTTTAAGTTTTATTGTGGTTTAACTCCTACAGGGGCGAGGCACCGATAAGGGGGATCCATGGCACCCCCAAAATATTTTAAAATTCTTAAAAAAAAAAAAAAAATATTTTTTCATATTATCATCACATATGGGCAATAAGAAGAAATATGGCCCCCCAATGTCGACTTATGACGGTGAGGATGAAGAAAACCTACGGAACGTGAAGACAAAGAATTTATTTCAAGAAGATAAGATTAGAAATTTTAGGTGTGAGAGAGTAAAGAGAGTTAGGGTTTCATTCTTATCATAGTGTTTCAGAAAAAGATAAGAATTTTTTAAAATTTTTTTTTAAAAAAAAAAAAAAAAAAAAAAAACCTTGCATAGGCATGAGAAGAGAGTCAACCAAGAGTAAATATTTGATTGATTTATTTATTTATTTTATACACACGTGGTAGGTGTTTGATTATTTCTTATTGTTTGATTCTCAAAAGATAAGAATATGAAGAAAAAAACATCTACTTAGAGAGAATTGCAATAACGTGTTCACAATTGTTTAGATTAATTATGTTGTCTAGATAAATATAGTAGTACTGAAATTTAATAGTGTGGGAGAAAGTAAGAAGTAGGTACGAAATTTATTAGTGTAATAATATTTAAATTTATTAGTGTAATGTAAGAACTAGGCATTTCATTTTTCACACAGCTAAAATACTAATCAAAATGCAACACCTTTATTTTAGATTAAAAAAACTCTTCCAAATTAGATTGGAATTTTTTTAATTTATTATATTAAATTAATATTTGTCTTGAAAATATGTAATTAATTTGTTTTTATTGGTTTGCAGCATTCGACTAGCACCTTATTGTATTTGGTTTATTTTCAAGAAATCTCTTAAGATCATAACACTGATTCACTGAAAGATACTCATTTTTAAAGATTATTTTATAAAAATATTACTTTTATATAGGGTTATAACTTATAACTTAATATAAAATTAAGTTTAAGATTTGTTTGCTTTTATTTTATATAACTACGTGCATACATGTAAAAAACCTATATATATATATATATATGTTCGGACCTCCCAAGATAAAATTTTGGACTCCGCCCCTGCTCTTACCCAAAGGAGTTCATCTAAGATCATCCATCTCTTACAAAACTCCAGCAGCAAAATACATAGAGAGAAGATTGAATTACGCAACTTTATGGTATCCGAGCCCATTAAAGACTAAAATCATTTTTTTTTTCCTTAGTTTGTTTTCGTTCAGTCATTTTATCAAACGTTAGACCTGCACACCAGCGCACCGAACATCTCTCACGGCCAGCTCGTGCATTGCTTTACCCAACAACTCCATATCTTCCTCTGATTCAGCCACATCTCAACCCATTATCAACCCCACCATCTTGTGACTATCAAAATAACCAAAGATAACTACATATTATGGCGTGCACAAATCAATATTTATTTGCGTGGACAACATCTCTTTGGGTTTGTTCATTCAAATTCAAACATTGTAATCTTATTCAATAATAAATAATACACAACTCGAGAAACAAAGAGCATGGAGAGAAGATGTTGGGGGAATATGGGTGGAGAACAAAGGAGGAAGGGTTGGGGGAAGAAGAAGAGGACATTATTGGTGCGCTAAAATAGAGGAAGGTCCGTCGGGGTGCTCATGGAGAGAGATACGAATCATCGTTAAAGCACCGTCAAGCTATCGTTTATGACGTTAAGATATCTTTATGACATGGCAAATTTCAGGCCTTAGATTTTTCTGACAAAATCCTAGCCATTAACTGACTACTCTTTCATGTGAACCGGAGAGGATCCTAATCCGATTTTAGTTAATTAACCTCTGGGCGCATTAATAGACATGCAGTGAGATGGTGATACCCATAGGAGTTGGCAATGATTCTATGTTCCCGCCCAATCCTTTTCGCCTAAGCAGCTATATTGAGATGTGCAAGAATTCCTATGGTGTCCCCCCTCGGCCTCATTGGGTCACTACTTACTACGGAGGCCATGTATGTCTTTTTACATATATTTAATTTCAAAAACTGTTCCCAGGACGCTTCTATTATACTTTAATTTGATTTTATTTTTTTTAATGGGAAATTGCAGGATATAAAAGTGATTCTCCATATGTTTGGAAGCAACATTATATTCTCCAATGGGCTCAAAGATCCTTACAGTAGCGGCGGGTAAACAGATAAACAATTACCAACACAAACAAATTAACTTCTTAAGTTTAATTACTCGATCGACCAATTAGTTTAACATCTTTCTATTTTTGCTTCCAGGGTTCTTGAAAACATATCAGACAGTGTTGTTGCAGTCCATACTGTTAACGGTGTGTACTCGACTATTATTATTATTATTATTATTTTAAAAAAAAAGGTATTAGAAAAAAAAATCATAGGGGAATTAATTCATAGTGGATGATGAATTTTATTTTTGCAGGATCTCATTGCTTGGATTTGCATGGGGCAAAGCAAAGCGATCCAGAGTGGTTGGAGAGGCAGCGAAAGGTGGAGGTTAAGATCATCAAAGGATGGATCACCAAGTACTACAATGATCTTCTTGCCTTCAAGAAATAAATAAATAAAAGTAAAATCAGAGATGCTAGAGGAAATAAATATTTTGACAATTGAAGCCTTCATATGCCTTTTGAACGTGTCTACGTACATCTAATGAAGCTGATGTATACTTCATTAGCGTTAGGGATAGTGCCTTAACAACCAATTTGTATGACATATTTATTTAATAAAAGTATAGTGTTTTATTTTCTGGGAATTACTTGAGTACTATTTGGGCATTGCATATTAATCATTTGATGAACGTAGTCTTTAGGTTACATTATATGTACTTTATGTGTATTATTTAATAAGATTAAGACAGAGAAGATCTAAATCACAACTTTTTTGTAACTTATAAATATTAGTTTGTTGTTGGTAATAAAATTGGGCGTTTCTTCTCGCAATACTATAACATATCAATTATGATTTGTCTTTCTAATTAATCTGTTAGTGTATTTGGAATACACTAAACTGGATCACCATGAATTAGTATTCTAAGAATTACTATTAACTGAATAGTTGAACTCACGCCTGCTAATAATATTGATTATTAATCGTGGGAGGACTATGAACTCAAATGACATAAAGTATAGGTTACTTTGATGCTGGGCAAACGGAAGAGATTCATTGAGAGATCAAACACCGTGTATATAGGCTGTTGAACTTCTACCATAAGTGGAGTGTTATTCAACAAAAATTATTTCCTCACTTACAAATTCTTCATAAACCACAACAATCCATCCAAGCTCTATCAACATTCCACGAAGTTTGATTTAACACTCGATCAAATTCTTTAGGTTTAATGAAAGTTGAGAGAAACATGTTTGGAATAAGGTCCTCAATGGTAAGACTATTGATGAAACTCTATGCATTTTGTAGGGTACCTCAAACCACGTGTTTGGTGAGCGGTTAGAGATATTATTTTCTCAACCAAGGAGAGGTTGAAGGTTGAGATTGGTTCAACTGAGACCGGTCCAAGGGAAAAGGAAATGAAATGGAGAGAAGTCGGTTAGTGAAAATGGGGTAAAATTGTACAAAAAATAAAAGTATGACAATTTTATCCTCTAATTTTCACTAACCGGTTCATTTCAATTTCATTTGATGTTGAGAGGATCTTGGTCCCGGTCCAAGGTGGGAGGATTATCTTTCCACTGACAACAATAGACTCCCACAACAACATTGCTACTCAACTCTTACTTGGACATTAATATATTACGGCTTGGTTTGCTAAAAGTTTTTGGGGGTTTTGAGTTTTGAATAGTAATAAAAAATTATTGATGTGATATAAAGTATAAAAAATGTTATTAATTTTTTTGTATAGAAAAGTAAAAAAATTTTATTTTTTAGTGAGTTTTTTATTTGAATAGTAATAAAAATTGATTGATATAATATAAAAAGTGAAAAAAAAAAAATTGTTGAAAAGTGATTGATGAAATATTAAAAGTGAAGTTGTTTCAGAGGAGGAAAAAAATGGAGGAGAAGGACAAAGTCTTTGCCAAACAAAGCCTATAAAAATTACAACCCAACTGATCCCAATTGAATAAGATAATAACAAAATAAAATAACTAACTACGAGATGGTTATTTTATTAATAATGAGAATTAACAATCATAAGTAACCATTTAGTCATATCAATAATATTTAAAGCTAGAGAATTTAGAGGCCAAAAAGAATGGCGCCAAATAATTCTAGCAAAGGGACAATTGAAAAAAAGGTGGATTAAAGAGTTAATATCAGAGGAGCAAAGAGGGCATGTTAGATCACAAAAAATAGATGGAATAGTTTGAGACATTCTAGATTTAGTGGGGACAATAATCCAAGCTAGCTATTTTCTAAAGAAAAAGTTTGAGACGATAATTTAGGTTAAGTTTCCAAAGGGCTTTCCATGAAGTGGATGTAAGAGGGGCTATAGAGGGAGATGGGTGGAAAGTGGTAATCAGATGGGGAGCAAATTTAGTGGAGAAAGAACCAGTAGTGGAGGGGGTCCAGAGAAGGGAATTAGTGGGAGAGGTTGAGATAGATTTTAAGAATTTCAGTGATAGTAGAAGGGAAAAAAAGATGATGGAGAAGGTTAAGATCCCAAGAATTGGACAGAGGGAGAATAAGGTCAGTTAGGACTAAGGGATTATTATCTGGAGTGAAAAAGTAAAAGGGAGAAGGAAGAAAAGAGGGGATAGTAGGAATCCAAGGGGTGGACCAAATGGGAAGGGTTGAGTTAATATGGGGGATAAAACAAGTTCCAGCTTCAAGAATAGATTTAGAAACTATAATACTATTCCATATCCAGGAATTAGAACTAAGATGGGAACCACGGATACTCCAAGGAATTTGAGAGAGAATCCTGTCAACATATATGCTGTTTTTTCTTAAAAGCAAAAGAATACCTGACTGTTGCTCTTGCTCTCCAAATGCTGGCTATAACTCAAGATTGGCGTATTGCATCTACTATCACCACCATTATCTCCTCCATTCCAGTCTTTTTCTTTTGGGAAGCGTGAAATGTTAATCGAAGTGCAAATTTTTGTGCCCACTTTGTGGCAAATTGGGCCCAAATTTATTCTGGTTACATTCCCTTGCCCCTCACTTTTCCCTCTTATCCCATCTGTAGTGGGAAAGATTCCCCTCCACCCCTTTCAAATATTTAGCTTTCTATATGTCTCAATACCAAAAAAAAAAAAAAACAAACAAACAAACAATCATATGGGTATATAACAAAATATTTCTTAAATTCTAAACAAGAAAGTAGCTTTAAGAGAAAGAGTTTGCCTTACGTAGATGTTGTAAACAAGTAAATACTGGAGATATTTCAGGTGAAAAAATAATTTAAGTTCTCCTCCAATCATCTTATCTCTTTCCTTAATTTTTCTCATATGAGATCCCTAATAATTTTTTCACTGAAAACTAGCCAAATATTAAGAAATAGGATATAAAAATGTGCATTTCTAAATTAGAGAAAATGACTGAATCCTTCTAATAAGTTTTCTTTTTCCCATGACTGAAAGAATTCATAAGCAATTGCCTCCACTAATAAATTAGAAAGATTGTCAAACAAGTCTTTTTTGCATTTAATTGGATATATATATGGTGGGTAGTAATTTGAGGGGCATATTGGCAAATTTAATTGGAAAACCATGGTCATTGACTCATTAAAGCATTCTAGATGGTCTTTTCTCTCATGGTTATCCCTCTCATTTTCTTCATGAAAAAAAAAAAAAAAAAAGATTCCATGAAACACCATCTAGAATGCTTTAATAATGACCATGATCACCTTTGTTTGACTGAGTGGCCTCCTTTATGAAAATAAAAACGTTGGACAAGAGAGCTGCCTAGTCTAATGTAAGCATCACTTAAATTCTCCCCGCATCCACTATAATAAAAAGTTTCTGTGATGTAATCATATATATATATATATGTGTAGTTATCGGGTTTTGTCAATATGCTTCAATGAAATAATAATGTTAAGGACTATTTTTTTTATTTTTTTTTTATTATTTTAAAGTTGATTTGGTTTTTAAAAATATTATTAAATTTGAGATGAATTATTATTAAATTTTGATCCAATAATAATTTTAAAAATTATATCACTTTAAAATGATGAAAAGATAATAAAGAAAAAGGTCCCTAACATTACTCTCAATGAAATTGTAATTGCGAAAATGATTATATATGAAAAGAAATGGATAATACAATTAAATGATTAATGATGTTGGTGGAGTAGTTCTCTATTATTAGAACGTGGAAATTAATTTGTAAGCCATTCTGATTTGCCGGCCAACCAAGTTACATCTCCTCCAGCGCCAATGATTATAAAAAATAAAACAAGTTGTAGATAAGGGATACTATGATATTATGTTAGTGGACGTGCATTCATTATAATTAGAAATTGTAGATTCTTAAATTACAGGATTTATGTAATTTTTTTATATTGAAACTTTTAAAAAAATATTACTTATTAAAAATGTGGTATGTTATAGTTGAAAATTGAGTATATTTTTATCAAATTCTTACTTTCTATGTTGTAAAAAAAAGTTTTAAGTAAAAAATTGTCTTTTAGTTTTTTGAATAAAAAGCATATGTGTAAAAGTGAGAAGAAGTCTTTTGAGAGATAAATTCTTTCTAGCTGCCTCAATATCATGGCACAATTTTAATATATGACATTTTTCAAGCGTTTTGATGTAAAAAAACAGCTTAAATTTAGTAATTTGATAATATACAATTTCTTTAAAATTGTAAAAAATCAAAATCCATTATACCAAAATCTAAAACAGAAAAGTAAATGCTTTTAAAATTCGTTATAAGTCCTAACGATTAAACGTGATATTAGTCAATCGGTAAATATAAATGACAGCCCAAGCTGATGCAACAGTGCATCAGCCTGGGTGTATAAGGTGGGTCCCAGGCTAAAAAAAAAAAAAAAATTTTTTTTTTATTTCTGATTCATGCCCAGGCTGATGCACTGTTGCATCAGCCTGGGCTGATGTATATCAGCCCTCTTAGTCAATAGCGGAAGAAATTCTTTCGCTCTCTCCTTGAACTCCCTCTTTCTCTCCTTCATGGAGTGAGTCTTCTACGACACTAGTTCACCTCTCTGCCTTCTATTACTCCTATCCTCTCCTTTCCCACGTATACTATTTCCTGCCATCCATCTCATCTCTCTCTCAATGGATGACTCTCCATCCTCCCTTGCGTAGTGGCGAAACCACATTAGGGCCTATGGGGGCCGTGGCATGTTGGTTTATCTTTTGATGCTCGACAAGTATCTCACCATGTCAACACTCTCATGTTTGAGCATTTCCATGAATGGAGTCATAAACTTCAACCTCAAGTGGAAAAATGGATCCCTCCCCCTCATAATTGGTTCAAAATAAACTTTGATACAGCAATTCGAGATTCTTTATCCGCTCAAGCTACTGTCTGTTGAGATCATAAGGGCACCATTGTTCGAATACTCTCTCGGATCAGTCTTCCTTGTCAACCGAACTATGGTGAAACTTTGGCTGCTCTCTTGGCAGTCTCTCTGGCAGCTTCTCTCAAGTTAGCCCAATTTATAGAAGGCGATTCTCAGGGGGTTGTATTAGCTCTTCAACAGTCTTGTCTATCTCAAGATTAGAGGATCTCACCTGTTATCTCCGATACTCTTGACTCTATCCTAGCATCTTTCTCATAAGAAGTTAGGAAAGTTAATAAAAGTGTATACTTTTGTACTCATCATGTAGCACATTAAGCCGCAGCCAGATCTCATTCTGACAACATTCCCACATATCCCCCACCTCTATCCTCGGTTCCTATTGTAAGTGGGAAAAACCCACCTCCCTTATTGATTAGGTCTGTTTAGGTGTTTTTAGGTTTGTTTAGTTTTGGTTTGGTTTGGTTTCTTGCATTGTACTCACAAAAAAAGAAAAATAATAATAAGATTCGTTATAAAATTGTTTTTCTTAAGTTATTTGCCCTCATCAATTTTGATTAATTGGTATGCACTAAGTTAAGAAATTTGATTGTGTTTTGCACCAAACAAAACCAAACTAGAACATCCTCAGAGTTTCTATTTTAGTAAGAAAAGAAATAGGAATGTTAAAACTGCATAAGGTTTTTGAGAGAGATAGAAGAAGAGAAAATTTTCAGTGTGTTTAAATCTGATATGCAGTTTCAATATATGTTTATTAACATAAATATAATTTCAAAATTAACAGAAAATAACTACTATATAATTCAACTATCATTAAAATCTGACGGTTCAATGTTAACAAATACTTAATTATCGTGACCATTAATTATAACGGTTAGATCATGGCAATTATATATTCACATGAAAGCCCAACGGAAGCAACCATAGACTCATACATGTCGGCTGTTGTGAGTGCATTTGTGAGATTTGTGTCTCACATTATAAGAAGAGTAAATGATTTATATAACATAATTAAGCACAAACTTATGAATTTAAACTTTTGAACTGTATGGTATTTCAACATGATATTTCTCCCCGACATCGGCTAATCAAGTTCACCACCAAGCAAAAACCAACAGAAACTTGCTTCAATGTCAAACAAACATGAATATGTACAACATGATCATTAATTGATCACCTATATAGTACAGCTGAAAACAGGCATCCTTAACACACGGTAAAACGCTCATGTGTAGAATTTGTAACATGGTCACATCCATAGTTCTTCGTCAATGGAATCTGACGTTACAGCACCAACTAGTACTCCAACGGATATTTTTTACGTCAACAAGATTTCGTCATATATAGACTCCGATGACAAAACATTCTTAAATCTTCTAGTATAAATATGTCATCCCAACCACATCTTGGTCAGATATCTCGGCCATGGAGTCTCTTGGATACTCATTAATGCTTTCTCTTGTCTTCCTAGTTTTCTCAATCTGTGCTGCTGCGGCGCACTCTAACAATATTCCGAGGCTTGGAACAACACGGAGAACATCGCAACGTGAACCTTCTCAAACCACATCTTCTTCATCCGACAAAAATTTCAAAACATTTTATTACACCCAACAACTTGATCACTTCAACTACAGGCCTGATAGCTACACCACTTTTCAACAAAGATATGTCGTCAACTTCAAGTACTGGGGTGGAGCGGATTCCAACGCACCAATATTTGCATATCTTGGCGCAGAAGCTTCTTTGGATTATGATTTATTCAGCGTTGGGTTTCTCAATGATAATGCCCTTCACTTTAAGGCCCTCCAAGTGTTCATAGAGGTAAAACTCAAGTAATATTGCATTATATATATAATTTAGGAAAAAATTCGTTCATTTAATCCAAACTTTCTTCAACATTTGTAATTATTCTCTTAAACTTTAAAAACTCTCAATTTATTATATTTATTTTTTAATTTTTTTAATTTCACTCATCCATTAAATCCTAACGGATAGATGTTAAATTCTCCAAATACTCATCTTTTTTTTTTAGAAAAAAAAAAATTAAAATTGCAAGGATTTAGGTATTCTCAGAATTTAACGGAATTTACAACAATACCCCTGCATGAATCTTTAAAAGCTTCTTATAATTTTTTTAAAAAAGAAATATTGACATTTTGAAAATTTTGACATGATTTAACGGAAAATCCTAATGGATTTGTGAAATCGAAAAAAATTAAAAAATTGATACACTAATTAATTAAAAGTTTTTTAAGTTTAGGAAGACAATTGCAAAAGTGGCAACGTACAATTTAAGTGTTAAATGAAGTTTCCTCTTATAATTAATTTCATAACATGAGGAACTGAAAATTATGGTAGTTTTGACATGTTACTTCATTCTTAGGACTTGTCTGGATTTGTAATTTCAAAAAGTTTGATTTGGAAATATGATTTTTAAAAACTCAGTTAAGTGCTAGGTAAAATCATAGTTTGCCCTCGATTTAAAAAATTAAAAAATTAAGCAATCTCAAAAAAATATATTTTTTACAATTTGGTTTAAAATTTAATTTTTAGTATGCGAAATAGCAGTTGCCAAACAGACTGTTAGACTGAGAAATTGTTGTATTGTAAATAATAGCATCGGTACTATGGGAAATCGGTACCATTTGGATCAAGGAAAAAGGCTTTGAAGAATGCAAGCACTCGTGGCTATTTCAACTCGGCTCAGGCTATAGCAGATTATGCTGCTGTGCTCTTACAATTAAAGAAAAATTTATCTGCAGAAAATTCTCCAGTAATCGCTATTGGAGGCTCCTATGGAGGAAGTAAGAAACTTTAAATCCATTTCTCAGCCACTTAATTAGCTAGCAAATTTGATGGCATTAATTAACTAGCTAGTCACTAAATTTTTCATGATTTTTCTTGATTTTTTTTTTTGTTTCAAATTATTTTGCAGTGCTAGCAGCATGGTTTCGGCTGAAGTATCCTCACATTGTCCTTGGATCTCTAGCTTCTTCAGCTCCAATCCTTTACTTTGACGACATTTCACCACAAGTTGGATACTACTCTATAGTAACCAAGGATTTTCAAGTAATTTGCCGACTTATTTTTTTATATTTTAGATCTAGTGTTAAATTATGTTTAAAGCCTTGAAAAACTTATAGCAATTACTGTGATGGGTGGTGCAGGAAACTAGTAAAAGTTGCTATGAAACCATCAGGAAATCATGGACTGAAATTGATAGAGTCGCTTCCAGACCTCGTGGTCTTTCAACCCTTAGCAGGAGATTTAATACTTGCAGGTAATTTGTAGCATACTTCTTCCCTTTCCAGGTTTCCAATTGTTATCCAGAAAAAAATAAAAATAATAATAAAAATAAAATTAGTAGCACACTTTTTCTTGTTTTCATGTGTTAAAATGATGGTTTAACATAATATCAGAATTAGAAGTCCTGAGTTTGAACTCTGGTTCCATCAATCACCCCCATTTAATTAAAATATTGGAAAAACTTTTGAAAACCCCATCAACTTTCATGCGTTGTGAAATGATCCTCTCAAAGTTTAAAAACTCTCAATTTAGACTATTAAACTTCCAATTTCTTTCAATCTTCTCTTCCGTTAGGATTTCTGTTAAATCCTAACAGTGGGTGCCAAATTTCTCAAAATTACCCTCCTTTAAAAAAAAAATTTGTAAGAATTTAGACATTGGTCAAGATTTAACAGAATTTATAAAATATTGACCTAAATCTTAAAAAAAATATTATATATATAATAATTTTTTTTAAAAAAAAAAAAAGCAGGGATATTTTGAGAATTTTGACAGGAATTAACACAAAATCCTAACAAATGGAAAAAATTGAAATATTGATACACTAAATTGAAAATTTTTAAACTTTGACATAGTCATTTTAAAACGCGTGAAAATTTAGAGAAATTTTATGAAATTTTTCCTAAAATATTTAATTCACCTCTCATTTCAATTAAATGTTAAAAATCATGTACTATTTTATAGATCTAAACTCTAATAAACCTAAAACGTCTTGCGTCTTCACAGTCAATTGAATACATCTGATGATCTGAAGGACTATTTGGAGAGTATAATTACTGAAGCAGCTCAATATAATACTCCCCCAACATACCCAGTTGGTGCTGTCTGCAATGCCATTGATGGAGCAGCTCATGGAACCGATACTCTTGGCCAAATATATGCGGGTGTTGTTGCTTATAAAGAAAGCCAGTCATGCTATGACACGAATGAATACAATTATCCAACTGAAACAAATGAAGGTTGGGGATGGCAGGTATCTTTCTCACTTATACATTTAACTAACTATAGCATTAACCTCATTAACCCTAGAACATGTTTGGTACGCGAAATGACTATTCCTATAAATAGTCTTTATTAAGAATAAAATTGATTAGCCTTAAAATAGTTGTCTCGATAGCCATGAAGGAATGTATATTCCTTTGATTGAGAGAATAGCTAGTCATCTCAAATTTCACTTCTTCAATTCTTAATAAAAGTTATTCCAATGAATAGTCATTCTATATACCAAACATAACCTAAGGGGTTGGCTTAAGTGGTAAATTACTTGCCCCTGGTACCTCATGAAGCATTAAGTCTAAGGTTCAATTCTCTTAAATGCAAACAATTTTTTGGGGGTTACACCTCACATGAGAAAGCTCAAGCTTTACCTAATTCGTGTAGTTTCGGGAATCTAGTCGGGGCGAAGCCCTGATACCCCAATTATTAGAAAGAAAAAAAAAGGGGGGATAACTTCGCTTACCCTTTGAATTGTCATGAATTTTGCCTTTTGTAATGTCTCCCAAAGTTTAAAACCTTTCAATTTAGTGTGTCAAACTTCCAATTTTTTTCAATTTTTCTCCTCTGTTAGGATTTTCCGTTAAATTTTTTCAAAATTTCCAAAATACTGCTTTTTTTAAAATAAAAAAAAAAATTGAAAGATTCGGGCGTGGGTATTTTGTCAATTCCATTAAATCATGACCAACACTTATATCCTTCCAATTTTTTTCTTAGAAAAAAATAAGAAGTATTTTGAGAATTTTGACACCACTCTGTTAGGATTTAACGGAAAATCCTAACTGATGGGAGAAATTGAAAAAATTTGAAAGTTCGATACACTAAATTAAGATATTTGAATTTTGGGGGGACATTACAAAAGAGTGACAATTTAGGGGATAAGTGAAATTAAAAAAAAAAAAAAAAAAAAAAAAACCCATTCAATTTATATATAAAGGAATTCATGAGTGCCGTGGCATTGGCTTTGAATTGATTATAAAAATATTGACTTGTTCAATTATTTGTACAGACATGTAGTGAGATGGTTATGCCCATTGGCCATGATACCAACGCCTCTATGTTCCCTCCACAACCTTTCAATCTAAACGAGTTCATCAATACGTGCAAGAGGAAGTATGGCGTCCAGCCTCGGCCTCATTGGGTCACAACTTATTACGGCGGTCGCGTATGTTCTTGATTTATTATCTTTTGTGAAACATTTAAAAACTATTCCTCATGAATACTCCTTCAGTAATAAGCTGATGATGCTGCTCGTTGATAATTGCAGGATTTAAAACTCATTCTCCATAGGTTTGCTAGCAACATCATATTCTCCAATGGGCTCAAAGATCCTTACAGTAGTGGCGGGTACACCCAAAAAAAGAAAAAAAAAAACTCAAAACTTTTAAGTTAGGAAAAAATGTAAATCAATTCATTGTGGTTTATCATGATCGTATTTACAATTAGTTCTATGTGGTATCAAAATAAATTCAGACGCTCTTGAGATATGCCAAAAAACAATTTATCCCCTACAGTTAAATTCCGTCTATTGACTTAACAGATTCCATTAGCGTGACATTGACTTGAATATGACAAGTGTCAAAATTTTATTGGCTCTAACATGTCACACTAACGAAATCTGTTAAGTTAATAGACAGAATTTGACTATAGGAAGTAAATTATTATTATTATTTTTTTTTTCATACCTCAAAGTCCTATGAAATCATTTTGATACCGCATAGAACTAAATTGCAAATCAAGTAAATCATAAAGACTGATTTTGTATTTTTTTTCCTTTCAGTTATTCATTTTCATTGTAAGTATGTAAAATAATTGCTCTACCAACTTAATCATCATTTATGTCCATCTTTGATCATAGGGTCTTGGAGAACATATCAGACAGCATCGTCGCCGTCTCTACAGTTAATGGTACAAATCACCTGTGTACAAAGAAAGAAAAACATGGACAAAGAAACCATTATAAAGAAAGAAAGAAAAATCAAATCTGTTAATATATATAATTATTTTCAGTATATATAGCTGTTGGCATACAATTTTCCAAGAGATTGTTTCCCAATTTGTGCAGGTTCTCATTGCTTGGACATACAGGAGGCAAAGAGAAGTGATCCGCAATGGTTGGTCCAGCAAAGAAAGACAGAGGTGGAGATAATTGAAAAATGGATTGCCAAGTACCGGGCTGATCTTCTGGCCTTCAAATAGCACATTCCTATGTGATATGAGGAGAGCTCCAGCAAAGAAAGACAGAGGTGGAGATAATTGCAAAATGGATTGCCAAGTACCGGGCTGATCTTCTGGCCTTCAAATAGCACATTCCTATGTGATATGAGGAGAGCTCCATATATATATATATATATTATAAAGAATAATGGAACCAAAGTTATTTTAATTAGCTGATGTTCAATTTGAAATCATTGAAAGATATGAATTGTTCTATATTCCTGCACTAAGATAGATCGATTATATATTGGGCATGATATGGTAATAAAATGGAAGAAATAATTACAATTATAATCATATCTTGATCTAAAATTTCCTTACGTGGAATCCACTAGTTCTTAATTAATGCATTTAATGTCCATTTACATCTTATCACCGCTTCCTTAAATAAGGATGAAGATCTTCTCCATTTCAAATAAAATTGATAGAATCTAATTAGTGTAAATTAAAAAGTAGAATTGTCCAAAAAAAAAAATTGAAATAACAATTTTACTCTTCAATTTACACTAATTAGATCATCTTCATTTCATTTGATCATTTTCCCTTAAATAAAGCCTTAAAAATTTAATGTTGGTGCATTTCCAACCCTAGGCCCTCTTTTTTTTTTTTTTTTTTGAATTCAAGGAAGCATGATTTGAGACCCTTGCAACTTTTTTTGGTCCAACATTGGCCAAGAGTGCTGAACCTTCCCACCATTATAAGTAAGTAAGAAATTACAACCTTCCCACCAAAACGTGTGTGTCGTGTTTCTGAGTCAAAAAGAATGGAGCAATAGTACCTTATGATGCACCTTTTATGGTCCAACATTGGCCAAGAGTGCTGCACCTTCCCACCATTATAAGCAAGTAAGAAATTACAACCTTCCCACCAAAACGTGTGTGTCGTGTTTCTGAGTCAAAAAGAATGGAGCAATAGTACCTTATGCTACATGCTGCAAAGTTGATTCATGTGCAACGCGCACTTGACAATTTGGGTTGGCCTACCTTATCTAATTTGTAGTCAAATATGTGCAACACAAATCTGTTGGGGAGTAATTACTGTATATATATCATTTAATTGCTTCGATCCTTCCATTAACCCTCAATTTTAATGGAAGGCAAATTTGGGACTTTTTAAAATTTCTTATAAAGCTCAGTTTTAATTAGTAATTAGACAATGTGAGACTTAGCACTCACGACTATTTTTATAAATCACACACTTTATGTGGGCTACTTCTTATCTTCTCAATATGGGACCTGAGTGTTACACAGATTAAAATGGGATTTAGGTTTAGGGATTACCTCTTCTTGAGGATGAAGTCTCACAAAATCACTTTTTCTCTCTATAGGATCTCTCTCTTTCTCTCTCCTATAGGTTTGCTAGTGTGAAGAAATGAAAAAAAAAATTATAGCTGTTGCACACTCAAGGGCTAAGGTGGCTAAGAAGATAAAATTGTTTTTAGACAGAATCGAACGTTCAGGAGGAAATTCAAACATTCAGGGAAAGGGACAACTCGATTGTTCGAAGAAAAGGACACTCGATCATTTGAGAGGAAACTCGAACATTCAGGGAAATGTACACTGGATCGTTTGAAAGGAAACTTGAACGTTCTAAAATGAAGAAAATGCAAAGTATCAAAAGGCTTTAAAGAAATTCACTCTGTAACATTTTGTTGGAAACCATTTATATGTGGCTTTCAGTACAGATCTTTAATTTATAAATGATGATTGTTGTTTAAATTAAATATATTTATTTTCGGGGAATTACATTTCTCCCACCTTATAAAAATTTCGTCATCAAAATTTTTGTCTTGATCAAATCTTTAGAATTCTTTTAAGAGGCATAAAATTCTCTTTTAAAACCTTTGTGAGTGTAAATTTTTTTTTAATCGCATGTATGCACAATAATCATATTGACAATCAATGTAATACTCCAACGATTAAACAAGATTAAGGACTTGTTTTGGAACCTCAAACGTTTGGGGGAACGTTTAAAGGTTTCCATAAAACGTTCAATCAAACGTTCAATATTGTGCTCAAACATTTGATCTTGTCATAATGCATTGTATAACACTGTTCATCATCGGTCACGTGTTCAGTATGTGTGTCAAACCGTACCAAATGTTTGATGCTTTAGTCAAACGTTCAATAGAAACTTTATGACATTTGAGTAATATTACATCAAACGTTCGATGTCGTACCACCGAACATTTGATGAGCTCAAAAACCTATCAATCCTTAACCAGATGCTTCAGCCCTGTAAATAAAAGTCATACCCCTCCCTTCTACTGTTCATTCTCGACTTGGAGCTCAGAGAACCCTTGTGTGTATGTGTGAGGAAGAGGGTTTGAAGGAGTAAGGAACTTTTTGGGCTTTGAAGATATCTACCTTCTAACTCGTTTCTGCGTTGTTATTTGCTAGTTGTTACCTTATTTTAGTTAGTTGTTATGTTTTGGTAGCTATGTTTTAGATGTTAGGTTTGTTCATTAAGGTTAATGATAGTTTTGTGTTGGTTTAATGAGTTTAGAGCTTCAAATCCTGTTTTTAAGTATGAAACCTCTTATTTTCCCTAGTGAGACCTTAGGAAGACCTTAAGAAATGTTACAATCTAAAAATGACTGAAGTTCTGGTACATGGGAGTTCTGGACTATATCAAACGTTTGACATGCTTGGTCAAACATTCGATATTCAGGCTTGGAACGTTTGACCTTCTAGTCAAATGTTTAATGCTTAGACAGAAAGTCCTTTTGGGTTATTAGAGGCATAGAATTTGTTTAGCTCAAGCATAAGACTAATGATAAGATCATTTTTCAGATTCGGAAGTCAAAGACCGCGTAGAGGACTATTTGGTTGATCCATACAACTCAAATGAGTAACAACTCACACGGATACTTGTTATTGTTAATTTTACACATAACATAACTATTTTATGTACAAAACATGCATTTTTACAACTCTCATGAAATGCCCATTTTAGAGTAACTGTGAACTCTATTTTTATGAAAATGATTGTGATTAACACGATAATAAAATGATGAGATTGTAAAATGCATGCATATAAAAGACAGTGAAAGATTAATGTTGCATCGTATGACATAATAGATCGCCTCGTGCTAAGAAAAAAGGTCATAAACTTATTATTATTACAAGTTGATTTTATAGTCAAAAGCTTTATTGATTAATGATGACCTTGGATCCAATGGTTAAAAGTTGTGACCAGCGCTCCATTCTTCGAGTAGGGTCACTGTTATAATTTTGCTATTCAGAGTGGGCCACCCAAAGTCAGACTCAATCAGACTGTTAGTATAAGACGATATGTTTATGCAATGTCCGGGGCATCGAAATTGTATCATAAGTCCTTCGAAACACACAAACCCTGCTAAAATGGGGTAATGTATCAGGTAGACCATATTGTTGACATATCATATACTCTTGAATATATTATATACTATATAAATATACTGCATTGTCATAACATGTTTACGTCATAACTGAGAATTTCAATGCATCTGATTTATAAACTGAGTTCACAAAATGGTAACCCGTATATCATGTGCATTATCACTCACTAAGTCTTTGACTTATACTTATATCTTTTTTACCTATGATCATGTACTGTTTGATAGATAGTTTAGAAGATGTCGGAGTATTCGATGAGTATGACCCAGCTAGAGGGAATTCTCCAAATAATCTTTGAGGAGCTAGACCCTGTGTGGCTAAGTCGGATGTGGAGAGCCGAAGGTGATTCCCAACGTGACATGATGGACATAGCCTACATATTTTATGTTTTGAAGGCTAGGCTTTAATTTTGATAATAATTTCTCAGAACTTGGGTTGTAACCTTCATGGTATTTTGATAATTGGTCTTTGACCATACTTTTAGAGACATCAGTATTTATGTTATGTTAATGTTGTTTTCAATTATTTTGGTATTCTTATATTTGTGGGTTATTAGTTGTTATCTCTATCTTTAAAAATGACAAGTCTTCTCTTGTAGACTCTCACCTCTGAGAGTGTATGATCTTTGAGTTTTAACCTGAGAGAAGTTAAGGCTGAGAGGCAAACTGCTAAGTCATTTATCAGTTAAATGATTTTGTTAGAGTGTTACAATCAAATTTATTTAAATCATAAAGAAACCTAGAAAAATAGTTAATACTAAATATTATCCAACCACATTTGCCACCACCGTAGTGAAAAACAAAACAAAACAAGATAAAATAATGTCATACATAACCCAAAATACCTTTAGGTATAAGCCTAAGGTCAACTAAAAGGAAAGAAAAATAGATCCACTAGGTTGCTCCATCGCTCGAGAATAAGTAGTCATCGATCACAAAATCACCTAGTCAAAATCCTAACCATCTCTCTTCTAGACGTTGGTCTAGATCTCGACGATCCTCTCTGCAGTGGTCTTGTGGGGGCATCGCTCGCCGGCCATCCTACCCCGCTCCTCAACAAACACCGTAGAGAGTCGGCTTACCTCTTGACGCAATGTCGTTATCTCCTCCTGTTGTCAGGTCACTACCTCCAAGATGCAAGCAATCATCATTGAGTCCTCTGGGTTGCAGGGGCAGCTTGAGATGATGTAGCTCCATCTAATGGGCAGGCTCCTGCCTCTAACTGGTTGGGCTTCCTGAGCTAGCACAGCTATCCCTAGTTGGCGTACATGAACACCGCTTACTTTGAAAAACCGACTAGTGAGAATGTCCTCAAGGTGCACGGCACTCCCTAAAGTAATGGGTATTTAGAAATGCTCATAAGTGGGTGATCAGCACCTCCAATGTAGTATCGTGGACGAATCCATATTGTCCACCTGCCTCATGATAGCAATGGTGACGAAAGCAAAGTAGATTAGTACATGCATCAAAACCGCGTATAGACAAAGTGCTCGATTGTAGGTGATGGGGTCTAAGCTCTTGATTGGATGCACCATGCTTGCTATAATGCAGTAGACTAGCTAAAACCCTAAAACCGCGTATAGACAAAGTGCTCGATTGTAGGTGATGGGGTCTAAGCTCTTGATTGGATGCACCATGCTTGCTACAATGCAATAGACTAGCTAAAACCCTAATGTCCCCTCAATAGCCATATCATGGGGTCGTCCTCAGCGAAGCACTCAACAAGCAAGGAACAGGATGGTATGTCGTCCCTTGACATCAGGTGCTCTGAGTCGGGCACTCGCAGCGTGTGGGAGAAGGTTCTAATTAGATTGGAATCCACCCAAATAGTGTGGCCGCAAAGCGCAGTCATGAAGTAGCCTTCGCCGTACTCATAAATGTTTGTGTAAAATTCGCTAACCAGCTGGACAACAATGGGGGTAGACTCGGCAACCATATGTGTCCAATCCAGAAACTCGAAAGGCTTCAAAATTCCTCTGGGAGCGCCTCCTAATGCCAGGCAAATATGCACCACGCTCCACAAGAATAGCTCGTGGATGGTAAAGTCGAGAGTGACAGGAGGCTGCTTCTACGTCCACAAACTTGGTGATCATATCAAACTTTGGGGGTGGAGGTAATTCTGGTACGGACTTGTGAGGTGCAGTGGTCTTCGTTGTTTGGGTCAGAGTTGATCCAGATGTTCAAGCTGTAGCATTGGATCCTTCAACCTCTGCCAGAAACTGGAGCAAGAGGTCAATCCTTTAGCGGCATCCTCAATCTGGCACCTCTTCTTTCTTCCTACGGTATGCGCCATTGTCCTTTTACAAACAAAAAACTAATCAAACTAGGAGACACTACTAAACTTAATCAACAAAGCTAATTGACACCCACACATTTTGGAAGGCAACTAAGATTCTACATAGAACTAACCAAAAGCACATACATAGTTATCAAAATTATGATAGTATATTTGTAAGGCAACTATTTGAACGGGGCAATGCTTGGGTTTCAATCTTGTTACCCATAACTGATGCATTACCCACTTCTTTGAATTCAATGTTTACTATGACTAATTTCAAATCAGCAATTTATAAAACTATAAAAAGTAACCATGCAAGTGGTATTGCTAAATGATCTACAACTACAAGATTTACTTTCATTTTGTGTATTTCTCATGATTAATAAGCATTTCATAAATTGGCACCATATGAAATTTAGATTATCTTTTAAATTCTCACAAACTTCTTTAACTAGTCAGTATAGTAACAACCATAAAGTTCGTTTCGTATTCAGTAACACTACATATATACTAAGACCTTTAGGTAAGTCATTTAGATTCATTCAAAGTAAAACTACTCCTTCATGGCATAAGTGTATTGGTTGCAAACAGCAACCATTACAACACAAAGCACCAAGGTTTCAAGACACCAAATGGTCAGTTTTAGCTAAATTTGTTTGTCGATGAAAAAAAAAATGCCAGACATTTTGCCCATTCAATAAGTGATGCACTCCTAAAAAGGCACTACAATTCTTTCTTTACGTCTCCCTTGCACAGAGCCACCAATGAGTCATTTTGCCAATTCAATAAGTCAAAAGCTATGATATGTATGAGAATATGTAAGAAAGCATGAAAAGAGCATGTGTTAAAACAAATTTAGACCTAGATCACAAAGATCAAAAACCGTGTATTTGGACCTCGATTATGGGGGTCAGAAACCATTCATGAAAAAAAAAAAACAAAAAGCAGCAAAAAAGCCTCATAAGGCAGTGGTCAGAGAACAATGTATTATTAGGATCTTGGTTCATCATGTGTAAGCCAAAGTTTTTTAGTACAACTTCCCATCATCAAATGAGGTGAATATCCTCAAGATCTAGTTAGGAAAATTGTGAAATACATGACACATTTTTAGGAACTGTTGACTTCTATACCATCTTTGCAAGCTCAAAATAAATACTATGTACGCTATAATACACAAATCTCATTATTCATGTCTACATCGATGCTTGTCAAACCAAAAGGCAACAACAAAATCTAGTAGTCTTATTCATGAGCAATGGTGAAAAACTTGTTTTAACCAAATGCTTGCCCTTTCTAACTTTACTCATGGATGCTACAACTTTTGACTATAACCACACTAGCATTACTTACAATTATTATAAGTGAGCATCTTATAAATAACATCATCGAGTATGTTTTGAATTATAAACATGTAGTAGAAGCTATATTTTCATTTGCTTCATTGATTATGACCATTATGTTACCCCCACATGCATATACAGCTACACACTATCTAGGATTATCCATTTTACATAAATTCAGTTGTCTGCTCCCAGGTATCAAATCATCTACTCTCCATTAATTCACTATCATAAGTATCCAACTATACTCATAACAACTTTATGTTGTGTTCAGAGAGGTCGTCCATGGCGAACTAAAGGGGCTTGGTTATGTAGAAGACATTATCCCCAATTGTTGGTTACAATATCAATAATACATAAGATACATATGAAGTACTTTTAGTAACTGTGGTGATATAGATTTTACAAAGGAGAGAGTGAAACATTTTTTAATGAATAATAATTTATTGAAAAAAAAAATGCTAAGCTTTCATACACGAAAAGTATATATAAAAAACAACCACTCTAAAATGCTATCAAAAACTAATGAATAGCTTATATGCATGATGTGGCTTAACCGAGAGAGTTTTGGATCTTGTTTGGTCCACCAAGAAGTATAAACTATGCAGGTATAATTGAGCACAATAAAACTACCAGATGTAATAACTCAGTATAAGATAACAAGGTAGTGGATACAAAGTTGGAGGCCCTATTATTTTGGTGGCTCTACATACTAAAAGAGGAATCTATAATCAAGGAAAGGCATACTAAAAGAACTCCAAAATGCATCGTGTTTCACGCACGAAATAAAAACCGACCTTTCTCTCTACTCTATTCTCTTTTGATCTTATTTGTTGCGTGCAAAGTAATCATTTTTTGGGCAAATACAGCACAAAACTTATATAATTCAACTTGTGATCCCAACCGCTAACTATTACTGAAGTGAAATCCAAGAGTTCCTACAATCCAATAACATTTTAGTTCTCCCATTTACTCAAACTGTGTATCTCTCACTTGGGCCACTTCCCTTACTATGACAACATAATTACTTTTGAAAAGAAATGACTGGGACTAAGATTTGTTCCCTTCTACTAAAATTGATGTTACTTTGGCACAAAAATCAACCAACTATCAAAAATGTTGTAGACAACAAAAAAGGGTAATCTTCCCGAGGTTGTATATGTCCTAAATTTATAAAGGCAAATTGTTCATTTAAGTCTCAGAGATACCCCAACTACTACAATTAGTCACATCTCTTCACTACTCACCTTAATCTATCATTGTACAGGAAGAAAAAAGATGATTTATATGAGGTGATGGGTTTGAGAAAACTAATCACCTGATGGATGGAGTATTTTAGCTTAAACGAGCGGCGGTGTCGAACGAGTGGTGAAGTCGAGCAAGGGCATGGTTGGAACAAACAACAACATCAGCAAAACGAGCTAAAAATGAGTGACGCTAGCATCAGGGGGTTAGTTGATTGACGCTGGCATCGGTGGTAATCAATTGACAAGCAATAGCCTTCCAAGTGGTGGTGAAGGAGGTCAACGACAATGTTGGAGCTGTCGAGAGGGGGGGAAGGAGAATTGGGGGGAAATTTGAGAGTGAAGCACATGTATTTTTTTATAAAATTTCTTCCAACTTTGTTCTTACAATTTTATATATATATATATATATATATATACTCTTATTATCTATATAGATAGTAGTAATATATAATTTATATATATATTATATATATTATAGATTCTTACTTGCAAATGGACATATTATATTTTTTATAGACTAAATTTAAATTGAAGTTCTTTCAACCAATTTTTAAAATAAAAATAAAAAAAATAAAAATTATTCTTTAAGAAGGGGATTAAACAAAAAGAGCACGCCCCCCTTTCCCTTTAAAAAAATAAACAACAAAAAAACACGTGGACGATGTGGCATGTGCCACATTACTCATACATAAACTAAAACTCAAATGATCAAAAAATATAAGCCACCACTTCATCCACAACAAAGCCGGGCCCAAAAGGAAAAACTATACATACGGCTTACAAGAAATGAGTCCAGATCTTCAAGCTGGCCCTCGAGCTAGGCCTTATGCGAAGCGAGTACTGAGAACCAGCTTACAGAGAAGACCGTACAATTCTTCTTCGTCCGAGGGTTCCTCACAGTGCGCGAGAGAGAGAGAGAAAGCAAGAATCAGACCGAAAATATGCAGAGTTTGAGGCGATTGCTACCCCAAAGCTTCTTCTAGCAGAGCAGCTTCGATTCTTGGGCTCAGCTTTCGAGCCACCAAGAAAGTTCTTTGTGCTCCTTCACAGCATTTGGCTCAAAGGTCGTCCAATCGCTTCTCGACATTTACAAGGTATTTTCATTTTCACTATTTTTTTTTTTTTTTTGGGGTTCGTTTTCTGAGAAAATGTAGGAACAAGACCACGAAAGAAGCTGAAGTTCTGTTTTTATTTTTTTTCTTTATTGTTGTTATTTTCTTCCCGTTAACTTCTATTCAGATTGTCTGATAGGGCTACTATTTGGCATAGTCGAACTGGGATTTCTATCCCCTTTTTGTTTTGCTTCTTATTATCAATTTTCTCAGCGAAATATCCATTTTCCTAATAACTAAACATAGGGTATATACGCATGTCAAATCACATTCATTTCTTGTTGGTGCAATCTATCTTGGATAAGCTTTATTTATTTTATTTTTTTTGTTATTGGAAACCCTTTCGATTGAAGCTGGCAAACAAAGCGGCAATTGAGAAAGAGCGTGCTCGGCTGTGAGTCTCCAGTTTCTAATTTTGCTTAAAGACTCTTCTATGCGCCATATACTGAAATTCGATTAGTATTCGCTAATTTGATTTAGATCAGTGCAGATGAGATGAACAGGGGATACTTCGCCGATCTTTCAGAGCTCAAGCAACATGGTGGTAACTGGTAAGGTATTGTACCAATCAAATAATGCCATATCTTCTACTCTACTGGGCATAATATAAATTTTGTTGTGAATATTAATGTTCCTTTTAGTTTTAAATGATTTGTATAGAAGACTGTGTACATGTGGAGTCAGAATAATGATATCATACATTAGTTTCCAAAGAATTTTAAATATCCACTTTCTGTTGGATACATGGGATTTGATGTAAAAACTGTGTGCTGAGATAGTTAAATAGAGCTTACTTTTAGTTTGAGTAATCTACGTAGTTTTTATTCAAATTACCTACCACTGCCGTCAGATCCTTTGGGTGGTGGTTCTTTTACTTCAACCATGCTGATAAAAGATGTGTTAGATCTTCTAGCAAAACCTAACAACCTGTGCATGTGATATAGCATGTAAGTCGTATTCTTTGTTTTATCTTTAAGTGTGTAGAATGACTTTATTGCAGTATTTGTGCAGATCGCAATGGCAAATAAAATTTTAATTCCTGCATAGCGTCTTTGAAGTTTCCTGACAGAGAAGTGAACTACTCCGATGGTAAAACACTGAAGCTGCCCATTACTTCTAATGGAGATATGGTTGGTGCTGACAAAGCAGCTATCCCAAAAGCAACTTTGCTATGTCTTTCATTCCGAGCAAACTCTCAGGTTAGAACTTTGGTTATGCTTGTGCGCTAAAATTGTTGTGGTTGGTTGTGAATGCAACAAGTTGGATATGTGTATTACTCTTGATATCTTGTACTACACCTTTTAGCATGCAAGAAAGCATGTTATAATATGTTTAGCGTGTCATAAACTTCCCTAATATGGTTTCATAGGCTGAAGTCTAGAAGCTGTTTGTCAGCTGGAATAAGGTGATTAGAACGACTATAAGGACAAAAGGAGAAGAGGGTTGGGGATTGGGGATTGGGGGGAAGAGAGAAAATGAAAACTTCAAATCTGAAATGACAAGCATGCTATTAGATGCCTAGGTAGTATTAGATCAGGACCCTGTTGTATGCTTTGTTACATTTGCTAAGCTGATTGCTATACAGCCTGTATTAAGCACTCACCCAGAGTTTGTGACGTAATTGAAAAATAAATTAAACATTTTACGACATTTTCAAAATGGAACATATATTTATAAATACTTAAAAACCTGGTATACCAAGTAGAAACAGAAATGGAATCATCATCCTGGTTCAATTATCTCTCTCACTTGATTACGTTATATGTACCTCCCCTAATTAAGTTGTCTGAATGTCGACACATGTTACTTATTTCCCTCTCTTTTTGTTTGGGTATATATATATAAAGTTAAAGCCTAGAATTGCCTTGAATCCTATATCTTTCAAAAAATTACTTGGTTGGTTGGTTGGGTACTTACGCTTTTCTTTTCTAATAATTTTTTTTATTACTTCTCAAAGAAAAAATTTGCTTAGGTGGCAATTTTAATTTCTTTTGTCTTGCTGTTGCTGCTACAATCTAGTGTTATTTTTCCTTGACAGGCAATGATTGATTCTTGGAGTGGGCCTTTTCTTGATGCTTACAGTAATTCAAAAGATGTTCAGCTATATCAGGTACTATAGTCTATTCCTTTGTATATATTATTGGTTCAATTGTTAAGTTGTGGACCTAGATCTCATTGATCTTGCAAAACCTGTAATGCTGGGTATTTTCCTCAAATTCTGCGGCCATTTTGTTGTGTTACTTCTGATCTACTCATCTTCGTATCGGATTGTTCCAAATTTTCTTTTCTGATTCTTTGTACACTCAGATTCAAGGTCAGTGCAAGTGCATGATGAACAAATATAGCTCTGTTAATTTTTATAGCATTTGTTGTGAAGTTGCATATAAATGTGCTGAGAGAGTTTCCATGACAAAACCGAGACTTGTTCTCACTTTAATTTATTCCGATTATCCTCCTTCACCATCTGGTCAAGCATGCTGAAAACTTGAGCCCTTCTGATGATGACTGTATTTTCAAATGGCAATGTGGATTATCGGATTATGCCTCGCGGCAAGGAGAACTATGTTTTGTGCCAGACTGAGTGCCAAAGGTGTTATGTCAATTTTTTTTTTTTTTGGTCTCTGAAGGGACTTGTAGTATAGTGACATTTTTGTGTTCTTAATCAAATTGCCAGCTTATGCACATAAAAGAGTATAAGCATGGAACAATGTGTATAAGAAGGGGAAACCGAGGTTCAATAACAAAGTTAACTAACAATTAAAATTGCTAGTGGCTGGTTCAATCGAACAGACTTTTGGGTTTCAAGCAATAGCATTAATTCGATCGAACAAAGTATGATCGAAACAGCAATCGAGGCTCTCGAGTTTAAGCATGGAACAATGATGCACATCTTCAATTGAACGAAGCATGATCGATGTTGCGATTGATCCTCTCAAGAATTAGAATGTGAATTGTTGCACCACTTTAATCGAACTTACAATTGACCCTTTGGGGTTTATGGATGAGAACATGATGCTCCCTGGTTTGGTCGATTGAGTTTGCGACCAAAGCCTTCTAAACTTCAATTCAATCCTTTTCTTTAACCACACTTGACATCGACTTAACGCTAAACCAAAGACTACAACTCAATATGTTTGCATTTGCCAACACTAAAATCTAACAGAAATAAAGTGATAGTAACTCAATTTGACTTTAATTTTCTAAGGATTTTTCATGGAGCTAGAGGTCAAAAGCAATATTTAGTAGTCAAAAAGCTCTTGTATAATTAAATAAATCCTATAGTGCAATTATATTTTTTTATTTTTTAAGTAGTAGAATAAAATACAATTAATAATAACTTTGAGCTAGTTATGAGATAACGGAGTTCAAAGCCCATTGGACCTATGTTTTATTTTACTCTCAGAACCGTCAAGCCATTTAAAAACCGTGTCATAGGGGTGGCCGGCCATTACATGGGTTTTCTCCCTAGGGGGTGTGAGCGAAGGGTTTTGGAGAAAGAAAATAGTTTTGTCACTCCTTCTCTATAGGCCTACACGAATACAAAAGAGAGAACAAATAAATGAGCAAACTTTCATGGCCATTAAATAATCGTTGAGGAGAAGAGCTAAGGTGTTTCAAGAGCACAATAACGAGTTTTGTTTTGGTGATTAAATCCAAAATGTGTCTTCTCTTCATATTATTCATGTTTGATATTCAATAAACTACTATCTTTTGAAAAAGTTGACTTGTGTAAAATTGTGAGCTATATATGATCCCTGGTGTTTTTCGATGCGTGTTAATTGCATGTGATGCATATTGATTTCCAATGGATAATGCATCGAAGATATTGTTTAACAATTTAAGCTTCAAATTAATCTCCTTATATGACCTACGAAATGGAAAGGAAAGGACCCTTTGCCGTTGCTCAAGACTTG
>FXXK01000799.1:5480-18133 GCA_900184695.1 Betula pendula | reverse complement strand
CTGCCTCAATTTCCACGAAATCAACTTGCAAATTTCCTGTTGAAAGTGATATTTCGCCATTAAATGGACATGTTCGCAAGGGACTGCTCCCATTGCAATCTCCTTATATGACCTATGAAATGGATAGGAAAGGACCCTTTGCCGTTGCTCAAAGACTTGCTGCGAGTCTGCGACAGCTCCCATTGCAGTAGAAATCGCTATTAAAGGGACTGCTACCCACTCATTAAAAGCTGCCTCAATTTCCACGAAATCAACTTGCAAACTTCCTGTTGAAAGTGACATTTCGCCATTAATTGCCGGTGGTTGGATCACAATTAATAGTCCAATTCTAACTAGCGGACTTACTGCGAAGCTTACACTTCGAGTCAGGACTATACTGTTGAAGAGTCGGCTAGTGGGAGAGTTTGTCCTTTTTTTTTCTTTTTTTTTGGTGCATTAATGGTGAATGGTACGTGGAAATAGATGTGAGAAGTTGCTCTGTTGGTGCTAGCAAGAAACAAATGCGTTCACAATCACCATATGTCTCTCTCGTTCAAGCTGTCTCGAACATATTAGATGCGAGAGGTAGACCAAGAACTTCTTAATAGCCATACTTAATGTTAATTATGGACATGATTTAATTACAACTTTCCTTCTGACAGTTTGAAGGAATGAGCATAAGCTTTCGATCAACGCCGCCCGCTTAATAATTAGCATACCAGAAGCAGCTCGTATCCCTCCTATTGTGTTGGAGAAGTGTCGCCTCTGCTGTGTATATGATAGAAGAGTGCCTCGATTATATACATAACTTTGGATGTGTACATGGGGTTCTCTTGAGAAATATATATTTATATAAAAATAACAATATTTAGTATCTTTTATTTAATCGTTGAAGATATGAAGGGAATTAGTTTTCACACCTGAGAGAATGTTAGTGCTTTGTGTGATAGACTTCACAATCTTCAAGCTAAGAGTTAATATTGTACCCACGTTGAATGATGTCCCATGTGCGACATGTGCAACAGTGATTCGAGCTATATACATAGCAGCTCTACTTCTAGGTATACCCCGCAACACCATTGGTTAATGGAGGCCCGATAATCTGCTACAGTGAGTACGTTTCGTTGCAGAGTTCTCCATAATAAGTGTGAGCCATCTATACAATTATATTCACAAGTGAGAGAGGAGAGGGTAAGATTTTATTTTCAAGTGGTGCAGGCACATTCTTTTCTAGGTCCCCCGCTTTTCTCACACGCTTAAGTTCTTGCAGACATCATAGTGAAAGAGTTATAGCGCAAATTTCATAGAGTAAGTGGGGAAAAGTATATGCAAGGGAGAGGAACGGAAGTAATCATTATCATATGTAATCATTTGTGCATTAGGTTTTTGGAGAATTTGTGAATGGTAGTATAGAGCAAGTGATTTATGTGATATAAATATATAAAAATGAGTGCAATTCTTTTGTATGAAAAAGTGAAAAGATATATATATTAAAGTACTATATTTATATATTTAAATATTTTTTTTATTTAAATAGTAGTAAAAATTGATTGATTAAATAAAAGTGAAAAAAAAAATTAAAAATTAAAAAAAAATGTTAAAAGAGATTCATAAAATATTAAAGAGTGGTTATTGTTTGAGGGAAAAAAAAAAAAAAAAAAAGGTTGGGGGGTGAGGGAGAAGGGCAAAGCCTTTGCCAAATAAAGCCTATAAAGATTACAACCCAACTGAACCCAATTGAATAAGATAATAACAAAATAAAATAACTAACTACGAGATGGGTATGTAAGAAAATATTTCTTAAATTCTAAACAATAAATTAGCTTTAATAGAAAGAGTTTGCGTTGCGGAGATTTTGTAAAAAAATAAATACCGGAGATATTTCAGATGAACAAATAATTTGAGTTCTCCTCCAATCATCTTATCTCTTTACTTTATTTTTCTCATATGATCAGACCCCTAATAATTTTTTTCACTGAAAACTAGCCAAATTCTAAGAAAAATGATATAATAATGTACATTTCTAAATTAGAGAAAATGACTCAATCCTTCTATAATACGTTTTCTTTTTCCCATGACTGATCGAATTTATTATAAGCAACTGCCTCAACTAATAAATTAGAAAGATTGTCAAAGAAGTCTTTTGTGCATTTAATTGGATATGGTACTGGGTAGTAATTTGAGGGGCATATTGGCAAATTTAATTGGAAAACCATGGTCATTGACTGACTGACTTTATATGGTCCTTTTCGCATGGTCTTCCAGCTCATTTTCTTCATGAAAAAAAAAAAAAAAACAAAAAAGATTCCATGAAACACCATCTAGAATGCTTTAATAATGACCATGGTCGATCACCTTTGTTTGACTAAGTGGCCTCTTTATGAAAATAAAAACGTTGGACAAGAGAGCTGCCTAGTCTTATGTAAGTAGGGCTATAAATAAATTAGTTTGTTCGGCAGTCTGTTCGATATTTGTTCGGTAAAATTTGACTTGAGCTCGAATTTGATACTGTAGAAACTCATTCGATTAGTAAATATTACATACCCAACTCACCCGACAGAACTCGATAAGAGCTCACGAGCCTAACTCGTTTAAGGCTCGATTGGACTGGATCGCCCGACTTGTTTAGGGCTCGCAAGCCTAATAGCTTATACTAATTAACTTAATATTACTAAAAAATTAACTAACTATATAAATATAGTTAAAAAGTTACTTATATTATATAGGTCACTTTAATTATAATATATATATATATATAGTTAGTTAGTTAGTTAGTTAGTTAGTTAGTTAGTTCCTAAGTAACTAATTATATTAATTAAGTAAATATAGTATTTCATATTAATTATAGTACTTTGATATATAGTGGTATTACTATGAATGTATGTATTAATGTGTGTGCATATCTATTATTAACATACTAACTAATTAGTTCATAAACTAACATATTAAGTTATTAATACATAGTTAGTATGTAACAATATAAGTATATTGAATAGTTAATATATAACTATATTTATACACATCGTACATGGTTAACAATAGTTATATACTATACTTATAATATAGTTAATTAGTTATATATAGTATACTAGAGTTACTATTTGCTTATATTATACTTATACTATAGTTTCTATTCTATAGTTATATATAATAATATTCTATTAATTTGTTACCTATAGACTATTGCTATATACTATATTGTATAATATGTTTTATATAGTTACATATTATATATTTATATTTTAGATAAATATATAGAGGTTGTTTACTAACTCGGACTTGAACTTTGCTCGGATCACACATTAAAAAACTTTAATAACCTAGCTCGAGCTCGATCGAGTACCCGGCTCGGCTCAAATAGCATTATCAATGGGCTCGAGCTTGAGCTTGAGCTTGCCCGAGCTTCTAACGAGCCGAACTTGAACACACATTTCATAGCTCGACTCGAATATGTATCCTTATAAACGAGCCCGTCTTAAAATTGTAAAGCTTGGCTCGGCTCGGCTCGATTACAGCCCTTACCTGTTTATCTAATCATAGAGCACATTTGTTGTGTATTTTAAATGTAGTTATGCTATAAACAAGAGTTGGATGAGAAAGTGGAGAGATTCGAGGGAATATATTGATGGGGTTAAATCGTTTGTGAGATTTGCAGTTAGCAACCCCAAGACTAAAGAGTTCATTATGTGCCCATGTAAAAAGAGTTGCTAGCGCAAGACAATGCGGCAATAGGAAGTATATGACGATTTGACCGAGAGACTTGAGATTTTTGAAGGTTACACCAACTGGATATGGCATGAGGAATAATAGAGAGCCATAATTGAATGCTCCAGTTCAGCGCCTGTTGATAGGGCGCCGATACCAGAAGAGCCCAGAATGATGCATGCCATGCTGCATGACATTTTTCGACATGCACGATGTTCGTGTAGATGACGGTGGGTCTCAAATGGGAGTGGAAACCAAAGTTGTAGAAGAAGATCAAGAAGACATTGATGAAAAGTGTGAGAAAGTTCTACGATTTTGTAATGCCCAAAAACTTTCAAAAGATGGTTTTCATATTATTTAACAAAGATTTGATTTAAAAACACCCAACCATTTTTATGAAGGTTTTTAAATAATATTTTATTCAGAAATTGAGTCATCAAACGTTCGATGTTCATCATTAAACGTTTGATCTTGGAGAGTACAGTCACGTTCTCTGCATATGCCCAAAAGGTGTCAATACGAACATTAAATATTTGATGCTTTTATGGAACGTTCGATGTGCTTTTATCAAAGGTTNAAGGTTTTTAAATAATATTTTATTCAGAAATTGAGTCATCAAACGTTCGATGTTCATCATTAAACGTTTGATCTTGGAGAGTACAGTCACGTTCTCTGCATATGCCCAAAAGGTGTCAATACGAACATTAAATATTTGATGCTTTTATGGAACGTTCGATGTGCTTTTATCAAAGGTTCGATACTTTCATCAAACGTTTAATGGGAAACCCTAGATTCCCTGATATAAATAGATCAAACGTTCGATATAGTATATCAAATGTTCGATCATTTTCATAACTGGATTTTTTGTAGGGAATCAATCTTCCACCTCATTTCCCTATAAATTTCACCCTACCCTTATGTTTAACACCCTATAAACTCGACTAAATACCCAAAGATTCATTTTTTTGGGATTTAGAAGGAGATCTTTTTTATTGGAGGAGGCTTACCATTTTGAAAAGATTGTCTTCATCAAGGGTAATTTCTAAATCTTTGTTCTTACTTATGTAAATTTCATTTATGCAAGTTATAGTTATGTTTATGATTGCAAAACTATGTCTTGATAATTTAAAAGCTTTTATATTTATTTTTCAAAAGATTTTTAAAAAAAGTTGTGTTCACCTCTTTAAAGGAATATTTTCTACGTTCTTTAACGGGTTGATGTTATTGGATGATGTTCTACGTCTAGAAATAGTTGTGGATATGTTTGGTAGGAGTTTTTAGACTTTCATACATTCTGGTCATGCATCAAACGTTCTACTGTTCTTTCAAATGTTCGATCTTCAGGATTAAACGTTTGATAATCGGGTCAAACGTTCGATGGTGACCAGAGATGCCAAATTAGGGTTTTTAAGACAAAAAGCACACAAAACTCTACGATTAGCATGAGATTACGTTCTTAGCATATTGTTGGGTTATTTTACAGTTAATGAGGGATTGCAAGATGTCTGAATCATCGGATGAGCAATCAATGTAAGTATTTTAACTAATGAAACTGCGATTTTTGAGGTGCGATATGTCAGATGATTGAACACGTTATGTTCAAGCTTACTATTTTTATGACAAGATGCTATTTGCTTATATACTCCTTTATTTTTTAATAAATGAACAATACTTGCATTGTATGACATAGTTGCACCGTCTCATAACGGAATAATGGACATGGGCTTACCATTATTACAAGTTGATTCTATGGTCAAATAGAGTTTATGTTATTGAGAGGGCCTTGGATCCAATGGTTTAGTTTATGACAGCGCATCATTCATTGAATGGGTCACCACTTACGGCTTAGTTAGTCAATGTAGGCCACTTGAGGTCGGACTCGATCGGATTGTTAGTGTAAGACAGTAGTTGTGTAATGACCGAGGCACCGAAAATTGTACCAGATGTCCTTTTAGAAGTACTAACCCTATTGAGAGGGAGTAAAGTCTCAAATAGACCATATTGTCAAACATATGACTATTTATACTTATGTAGCATATTTCCTGCATTGAAAAGGTTTAATCGCCAAAGTTATACTCATTATTCTTTTAAAAGTAAAAACAATATTTTTATCAAGAGTATAGTATAGGAGATTAGACCCGCCTTTTTGTGAAAATATCATGTATAATTCATAACTACCTTTTTATTAATTTTATACCTCACATATTTCAAAATAACTTGCTTACTAAGTCAGCCGACTTACTCAGTCGCTTCTTTTCGTAAAATGCTTCAGTATTTTACAATCCCCTCAAGAAACTGTTCGTTTGGAAGTTCTAACTGTTTTCTATCAAGAGTATAGTATAGAAATGGAGACACTATCTTCTCGGGCATACATTCAAAGTCAAAACAGATCACTAGGCATTGAAGTACCTCCTGGAGCAAGGGATAGGCACCCCCGCTCAACACAAATGGGTCTCTAAGTTGTTAGGGTATGACTTTGTGGTCGAATACAAAAGTGGGAAAGAAAATAAAGCAGTTGATGCCTTATCCCGGGTCTAAATAAGAGAAGAAGACCAACAAGTGATATCACAGATGCAAGCTATCAGTGCTATAAGTCCTACATGGGTCGAGCAAGTAAGAAAAACTTATCCTGAAGATCCACTATTGCAGGATCTAATGCAGCAGTACCAACAAGGGCAACTTGATCCTGTCAAGTATCACTTGCAACATGACCTCCTCTTTTATAAAGGAGGGATTCATCTTGTTCTCTAGTGCCCCTCCAGCAGCATGTCCTACAGCAATTCCATTGCAGTCCATTAGCAGGTCATATGGGTAATTACAAAACGTAATCAAAAGTAAAGAAGTTTTACTGGCCTGGTATGAGGAGCAACGTCAGAAAGTTCATTCGGGAGTGCAATGTTTGTCAAAGGAATAAGGTGGAGACGCTACACCCTGCAGGCCTCCTACAACCATTACCAATCCCAACCAGAATCTAGACTAAGACTAGCATGAATTTTGTAAAAGGACCTCCAACATCCTTGGGCAAAAACGTCATCATGGTGGTGGTAGACATGCTAAGCAAGTATGCACACTTTGCACCCTTGTCTCACCCATATACGGCTAGAGGAGTGGCTAGGCTCTTTTTGGATATTGTCTTCAAGCTGCATGGAATGCCAGAGACAATAGTAAGTGACCAAGACCCAATTTTTACTAGCAACTTCTGGAGGGAATTATTCCGACTGAGCGGCACTGAACTCCTAATGAGCTCAGCCTACCACCCTCAGACCGACAGACAAACATAAGTTATGAATAAAGGGACAGAAGGTTACCTTAGAAGCTTCTCCGGAGACAGCCCAAGGACTAGACACGATGGCTCTCGTTGGCTGAGTGGGAGTACAATATTTCCACGCATACATCCACAAAGCTCAGCCCTTTTGAGGCGGTGTACGGTCAACCTCCTCCTCGATTGATGCCTTTTGGCCAGGAACAACACGTTTACAGGCGGTGTAGGATGAGTTGAGAAGCAGAGATTTTATTCTGACCTTAATTCGTGAAAAATTGTAGGAAGCTCAAGCTGAAATGAAATTTTTTGCAGATCAAAAGAGGACAGCAAGAGAGTTTGACATGGGTGATTGGGTTTACCTACGGCTAAGACCCTACCGACAAATGTCTGTAGCAATACGAAAGACATTGAAGCTTTCTCCCCGCTACTATGGCCCATTTCAGATTCTACAAAGGATTGGGAAAGTAGCGTATAAGCTGGATCTCCCACCCGATTCAAAGATTTTCCCAATTTTCCATGTTTCGAGTTTAAAGAGAAGCTGGGGAACCAAATGAGCCATATTCCACACCTACCCACCATCACCACATATGGGACATTCACTCCTGAACCAGAGAAGGTCCTCCAACGAAGATTGACAAAAAGGGGAAACCGAGCTGAGACAGAAATATTAATCCAGTGTAAGGGAACCTCAGAAGAAGAAGCAACTTGGGAAGATTTTACGACAATGAAGATAAGATTCACAGACCTTGTGGGTAAGGTCTTTGTAATGGAGGAGGCCGTGTTAGGTGCTGAAGAGATTCAGACTAAAGGAGAAGAAATGGGGCAAAAGGCGCAAGTGGGGGGAGAGGAAATGATGGGTGTGACGTATGGGAAAGAGAGAAGCTGAGCATGAGGGATACATGTCTCCTTTCCAGCTGTATTGTATTAATTAAGTGTAGTGTTTCTTTATTTACGCATGAGTCAATGTTTGGTGTTGTGTCCTTTCAGTTTCACATTCCAGAGTATTCTAGGAAGGTGCTAAATTGGTCCATTTATGTTATGGGTAGAAGTAGTGGGTCAGTTATGTAGTAGTGGCTAATGGGTTTAATGGGTCAGTATAATCGTAGTAGTGGGATAGATATGTTGAGTCCATGTATTTAAAATCCAAATACTCTCTTTGAATGATTATCCAGAATATTTGTATTGACAATTGAGTGGAGGTCTTGGCCCCTTGAAGTGCCAAATTGTTCTTAATTTATACATTACAAAATAATCAATCACCTAAGCCCATAACAAATTCGGCTCTTTCTTGGATAGATAAGTTGGGTTGATTTGGATTATTGTTGGGGATTTTTCATGCATTGGCCGAATGGTCCTTTTGAGTGAGAGAGTTGCATGCTATTTTGTGGTCTTAGCCGATTTGATGTATATGAAGCTTGAGTATTTGATTTCCTCTATAATGGATGAGTTTTAGAGAATTAAATAGTTGCAGATTGTCTCTAGGTGTAAATTTTTATGGGGTTATTAGTTGTTAATAAAATTGTAGAGTTGAAAATAGACTCTTGATTTATTGTTAGAATGAAGATTGTTAATTGTTATTATTGATGTTCTATGGATTTCTATGGGCTGTTTTGATAAGTCAAGCCATTGTGTTACAATGTTGATTCTAAGACCTTGATCTAAAGATTGGTATGTTTAATGGTTAGGTTCCTTAATATGAATTATTTGAGTGTTTTGATTACGTCTTGAGGCTTTAATTTAATAGGAAATTATTTATGAAGTTGGTTTAAGAGTATGGATATGTGGCTATAAGTTGAGTATGTGAACATGAAGAATAAATGTTAGACAAGTTGATAGACATATTTCTATAAGAGATTAATTGTTTATGAGAGATCTTGGTTTATTGTAGATTGTTGGCTTTGTGATAAAAGGAAAATAATACTAATTAACAAGTATAAAGAGTTTGTGAAGATAGTTTAATAAGGAACCCATTTAATAAGAAAATAGTTAATGTAATACAAAGATGAGACTTTGAGAGTTCAAGACTCTCTATCTCACTTAAACTAATAAATAAACTATTTGAGAGGATATAATATAAGATTATAGTTTAATCCAAGCATGTTAATAATCCATTAAATCATTAAAATCTTATAGTCTAAATGACTCAGGTGTTTAGTTAATCAAAGAGTAAGTATTAAAAGAAAGGTTAAAAGTTAATAAGTCTTAAACATGGTGAGCTATAGATCAAAATGAAATACGTATAAAAGAAATAAATATCGATAGATAAATAGTTGTAATAAAATAAGTAAATATAAATGAATGCGAATAATAAGAAAAAGTGTAAGACATAAAGGGTAATATATGAAATAAAGGAGATAGATATATTCCAATATGGGAAACAAATGAAAAATAAGTAGATAAAGTATTTTGATAAATGGGTACCAAAGTTTGACAAAGATAATGAGTTGTAATATTAAATGTGTGGATAAACATGAATTATGATAAGGACATAAAGTGAAGTAAATGAATAAAAGATAGTAGTAATCTATATGAATAAGTGATAAGTGACAATGAGAATGAGAATGAAAATAGATTATGTATACACAGTAGATAAGCATTGGCGGCAATGGATCCAGCAACAGAATTTGGCCTCTGACATGTGAATAACTCTCATTCAAATATCCCATGAGAAATTGATACACGTATTGTCGCTGATGCTTAGCTTGCAAAATTTTCATAGCACCGCATGTGCAACAAGGAAGTGGTTCTTGATGATCAAGTTCATCCCATAGACCTTTTAGGGATGTAAAGTAGGTATTTACATAATCATTTTCTTGAGAAAGAGAAGACATAGTCTGCTGAAGTTGGAAGACTCTTGGACCATTGAGTTGAGAGAAACGATCTTGAAGATCCATCCACATATCTGCTGCAGAGTCTATGTAGATGATGCTGGCTGCTCTCTCTTTCGAGACAGAGTTTAGTAGCCAGGAGAGTACCATGTTGTTACAACAACACCATGAAAAGCTTAGAGGATCAGAATCAGATACATCTGATGGCTTAGGGAGAGAGCCATTGACGAAGCCTATTTTGTTCTTTGCTGTCAAGGCCATCACCATTGCTTTCTTCCATGAACTATAATTTTCACCAGTGAGCTGCTGCGATACAAGCATAGCTTTAGGGCTGTCGCCGTGATGAAGGAAAAATGGATTTGAATAATCCATTTTTGAGAAAACAGGATTTTCTGTTTGGCTAGAAGTAGCCATTGTTGATGAGTTAAGAAAAGCTTGAAAGGAAAGGAATTGATGCGGAAAAGAAAGAAAATTCAGAGGAAAAGCTCTGATACCATATTGGAAACTGAGATTGAAGTTTGGGAGAGAAAAAGTATTCTTATTGAATGAATAATAAGAGTTTACAGAATATATATATATATATGGTGATCCTTTAAAAAGAATTGAAACTAACTTTTGATCTTATCTACTAAAGATACATCTATGAATAAACTAAATGCCAGCTATATATAGCAAGCAAAAAAGCATATACATATTAAAAGAAAGAAATATATATTATAGAATAACACTGGTGGAGGCAGACGCTCCTTTACATATATTACAGATCGAAATTAGGATACATATGCTGATGGGCCACAAACAAGGTACCAAATATTGTGAGGTACGTACGGATAATATCATCATGAGCTTTTCTCACCTATATAGCTAATGGTACATGATGATTTTCTGTATGCATATATAGTACGTATGAGTTGGCAACTTCTCTTATTTCTAGCACGCATATAATTTATCATCTTCATATATATAAATTGATCATGTTTGGATGGAATGGTGGTGGGGGTGGCAAATTGTAGGCGGCCTAGTGTGGCCTGGGGGGTGTGCCGGGTGTTAAAGTGAATAATGGCGTTGCCCTTGCAGCTGTCCATTATGCAGAAGATGAGCAGACTAGCAAATAAAGATATGTTTAATTGAAGCTAAAGATGAAACGCTTGAGTACATTTGTAAGGTTGTAACAGTAAAGATCCTTGAAGTTGTAAAGTTGTAACTGTAAAGACCTTTGAAGTTCATAGGTTTCATTACTGTAAATGTTTTCTATAAATTCAGATACTGCCACCATAGCAATTATGGGAAGCAATTCAAACCAAAGCTTAGTCTAAATCTTTCATGGTATCAGAGCATTCCTAATAGACCTATGTCTAAAATCGATCCATGGCTTCCACCAGCTCTACTCCCTTCATCTCAAACCTTACCCTTCCTACTTTTCCCCAATCCAATCTCACCAAGCTGCAGGACAGTAGCACCTATCTTGCTTGGCAAACTCAAGTCTTACCTGTATTAAGAAAGCAACGACCTGATGGGCATTGTCGACGGGTCTGAGCCATGCCCCATCCAATTTCTTAATGATGATCAAGGCAAAGCTACTTTGAATCCAGTGTACACTATCTGGACTAAGAAGGATCAATACCTTCTTAGTTGGATAAATATCACTCTTTCAGAAAAAGTGTTGGCTACAGTTTATGGCCTTAACACTTCAAGACAAGTTTGGACTGCTCTAGCAAACAGATTTGCCTCTCAGTCTCGGTCTAGAGTTGCACACTTAAAGGGGCAACTGCAGAATCTTCGTCAGGGCTCCAAGAGTTGTACGGAGTACCTACAATTTGCCAAGTCTTGGGCAGATCAGCTTGCAGCTGTGGGCAAGCCAATTGAGGATGATGATTTAATCTCCTTCATAGTTAGTGGCCTTAACCCTTCCTTTAACTCATTCATTACCACCTTCTCCTTTGCCACACGTGATACTTCCCTCAGTTTTGAGGACTTTCAAGAGTTACTTCTCAGCCATGAAATGCTGCTGAATCAACAACACAATACTACCCTGGATGCCTCTACCATTGCTCTCTACACTCACAAACCAGCCAACCGGCCCTTTTCATCCAAGCCAAAATCCTTCTAAAACATGCGACACCAACAACAACAGCATCGTTCCAACCAGAATATGCGATATCCACCCCAGCAGCACAACTCCAAATTCTCACCTCACCCAAACACCTTTGCTTCTCCAAAAGGACCTGCTACAAATGTTTCTGCTCCACGGGCAAGACCTGATCAGTTCACACCTAACACTAATTTCAGCAATGGTTCAAAGGCTCCATGTCAAATCTGTGGAAGAAACAATCACCAAGCTCTTGATTGTTTCCATAGAATGGATTATGCATTTCAAGGACGTCACCCTCCTACCCACCTTGCAGCCATGGTTGCTCAAAGTAATGCTGCAGTAGAAGATCAACAGTGGATTGCTGATAGTGGGGCCAATACTCACATAACCAATGAGCTTGAAAACCTGACTCTACAACAGCCATTTCAAAGTGATGAAGCTATAGCAGTAGGCAATGGTGCTGGTCTTGCAATAGAGAACTCTGGTTCTTCCATCTTGCTCTCCTCTAATTCTAAATTTCATCTTAAAAATGTTCTTTATTGTCCTCAAGCCACTGCTAATCTTTTGTCAATTCAGAAATTTTGCCAGGATAATGCCACCCCCCATTAGCTTGCGGGGGGTGTTGAAGTGAATAATGGCGTTGCCCTTGCAGCTGTCCATTATGCAGAAGATGAGCAGACTTCCATTATGCAGAAGATGAGCAGACTAGCAAATAAAGATAAGTTTAATTGAAGCTAAAGATGAAACGCTTGAGTACATTTGTAAGGTTGTAACAATAAAGATCCTT
>FXXK01000798.1:256234-269112 GCA_900184695.1 Betula pendula | reverse complement strand
TTGTATATAATTTTAATTTTTGCGTAGAAAAAAAAATTGAATATAATTTATTTTGCGTAGAAAAAAAAATTGAATATAATTTATTTAAAAATAATAATTGCTTTCAATCTTCTAAAACCAAACAAAATAAGACGGAAGGTTTAGAGATAATGAGGTGTTTTGGCAAACTCCTCTCCAGATTTTTTCTTTTCTTTTTTACTGTATACCATACTGACGTACACAGTGACATATCTCTCTCTACCTGTGCTTACCAAGGAAGCCTTCAAAACATGGCTGACATTATACTGAAAATACTCCTTTATATGTTTATTCTCTGACAAATGAACCAGACGCCTTTTCTAGAAGCCCACAAATGAAATACGTTCTAGAAGCTCACAAATGAAATACGTTTTTAGCCTTTTAGCTATGCCTCATTGGCTCCGTTTGTTAACCACTTTTTCCTCTTTTTTTTTTTTTTTCTCCCTCAAAATTAACATCATTTTTAATATTTTATCAATCACTTTTTAATAACTTTTTTTTATTTTTTATATCACATCACTCATTTTTTATTACTATTTAAATAAAAAATTCACTAAAAAATAATTTTTTTTTATTTTTTCATAAAAAAATTTAAAATATTCTCCCTACTTTATATCACATTATTCATTTTTATTACTATTTTCAAGACAAAAAAATATTCAAAGAGTTAACAAACGGCGCCATTATCTCTCTCTCATAATACTATTTCAACGGTTAATTCCGTTACCGACATTCACAAGGTAGATCGTACTGATCACTGGTCCATCATATCTACGTGGGCCAATAACATTGTTCCAGCACTAAGACAACTGAGGTAATAATACAATAGAGATATCCGTCGCTTATAAAGGGCATAAATCGTAATTTAAAAAAAAATTACTACATTTTCTGCTACGTGGACTGTCCAAAACGTTTCCGATGTCAATTTCTTGCCTCCCATTTTCTGTTCTTCTATTCATTTTCACTTTGATTCTTAGATATCTTCTTGCATTTTTTCACGTATGACGTATGTTTGGGGTCAGAGACAATAATATTTGTGGGGACTTTACTAGGAATCGTTGGTTTTGGAATTGGAATCTCAGTAGTTGGTTTTAAGGTTTATTATGATATTATATTAAATTATTATTTATTTTAAAAATTTAAATTGATAAAAAAAAATTTAATTATTTAATTAATATTTTAACACTGTAAACTTAAAACTTATTTCTTATTTCTTCTTTTCATTTTTTCTTAATCAATGTAAATATCTATTATGTAATAAAATTGATAAATGGATGCCTTATATGTATATGGTCTGGGGATGTCTGTCATATATATAATATTGGTGACACTATTAATTATACTACATGAAAAAAATGGATTAAATTTATATTTAGCGTTACTTCTTATTGGTGTTTGCTTTTTTTGCTTCAGAGAATCAGTATTATACTACATGATAAAGATGGTGCAGTACAACATATTAGGTAAAAGTTTTATTATTTAGCTAATATTACCACTTTTTTTCCTCCAGTAGAATGACTACAGACTAAGTAAAATTATTTAATAAAGTGTTACAGTGAATAGCAAAAGATTGATATTGACCGCAGCACACCAGATAAATATTTTATTGTTTTTTCATGATACTTTTTAGTTGTTTATTGTTTCTTTCTTTTCTGTCGAAAATATAATATAATAAAAAGAAGCAATAAATAATATTTTAAAGCAAGTACGAAAGGGAATAGAAAATATGTTAGAGAGTATTAAAAAAAATAATAATTAAAGTAAAGAGTGGCACTTTTTCATTAGGTATTTTACTTATTATTGCTAGAGATAGAACTTATTTACTCTTCACAAAAGAAAAAGAAAAAATGTTAATTTAACTTATTCTGCTGGAGACAAAAAAAAAATAAAATTATTCGTAATAGTCAAATTTAGCTATTATCACTCATTTCCATAGCATTTTTAGCAGTCTCTTCAAATTTTACTTGCTATTTTGGCTATAAATCATTTTTTTCTATTTAAGCTATCTATTTTTTTAAAACACTCTAATAGCCTCACAATTTTAGCTATAAACTTTACTATTTTATTTAAATATTCTTTTGCAAAGATTTCTTTATTTTCTCTTTAATATTTATATTTTTTAATATTTGTCTTTTTTTAACCGTCATATTTTTAAAAATTTGTCATTTTCTAAACGATCATATTTTTTAAAACAACAAAGAAGAAATTCATTGTTATTTATTAAAACAACAAAAAGGATCAAAACAATACAAACATATCAATAATCAATCACACAACAAGCAATCGTTTTTTTTAAAAAAAAATGGACTGATATGCTTTTTCCTTTGTTTTTTTTTTTTTAAATATATATAATGGTATTAAAATGGAGATGAGAGCAAATGAGGGAAAATAAAAATAAAAGAAAAGAGAGTGTGTGGGTGGGAGAGAAAAAAAGAAAAAGAAAATGACAATGATGAGAGAGAGAAAATAATAATATTTTATTATTTGATGAGTAATTGTTCACTATTCAAATGTTATTGATTAAAATAGTGAATCTGTTAAGGAGAATTTTTATGCATTTTGATTAAATTTATTCACCAAAATAGTTAAAAAACTATTTCAAGATCGTACTACTGGTAATAGCTAAACATCTATTTTTATAGGATAGAGTTTTCGTCTAAACTGGATTAGAGAAATTTCTTTCAACTCAATCTATAAAAATGATATATATCTATTTTTTTTAATAAAATATAAGATGCACATGCTGTTTTAATAAAAAAAATTTAAATTTATCTTTACCATTAAAAAAATATGTACATCTAATCACATGCTAAATAAACACATATCATTTTTATAAATTAGGTAAAAAAAATCCTTCAAACTATATAGTTTTGGAGAATAACTCAGTCCATTTCTATACGTGAGGGAGGCGGCCAAGAATGGTAAGTAGAACCGACATCTTTTTCATTCTAGGTTATGCGTCCAAGATCGTAGTGTTCCTCTCAACGGCTAGGCGCCACTCTCTTTCTAAAATTCCAGCTTCTATATGTTAATAGTGGTGGAGAAGCTCCTAGAAAGTTTGATTATAGTATAATGAACGTCCACCACCGCCAAGCTAGCCGCCCACTACTATTCGGACGAAAGCCATTATTGACAAGTGACGTATCTAGTTTTGTAATTCCGCCCTCTGATATGTACGTATATAATGTGGACTAGAGCTCAGTAATTGCCCATCACTTCCTATCACTCACTCCGACTACGTAGTTCAAAAACAGAGCCAAAAACAAAAGCAAATAGAAGATGCAAGACACCATCGTCCTACTCCCAGCTCCAGGCATGGGCCACGTGATCTCCTTGGTTGAGCTTGGCAAGCTCATCCTCAATCACTACGCTCACAAATTCTCCATCTCCATCCTCATCACCACCGGCTCCGCTTGGGACACCCCAAGCGTCACCTCCTACATCCACCATGTCTCCCAATCCAATCCCTCCATCTCCTTCCACCGCTTACCCTCTGTCTCTGTTGACACCACCCCAACTTGCAACCCCACCGCCGCCGCCACAGCTTTCGAGTTTATCCGCCTCAGCTTAGCCCATGCCCCCCATCTACTCCAACAAATCTCCAAATCATCTACCATTCGTGCCCTTATCATCGACCTTTTCTGCACATCGGCAATTCCCATAGCCAAAGATCTCAACCTTCCTGTTTACTATTTCTCCATTTCTTGTGCTTATTCTCTCTCTGCCATGTTATACTTCCCCAAGATCCACGAGCAAACCACCAAGAGCTTCAAGGACCTCACCGCCACTGAGCTTCACTTCCCAGGAATGTCGTCCCCGTTGAAAGCAACTCATATGCCTGAACCGACACTCGACCGTGACGACCCTGCTTATTGGGACATGCTCTATTTCTGTTCCCATCTTCCAAAATCAAATGGGATTATAGCAAACACGTTTGAGGAACTGGAGCCAAAAGCCTTAAAGGCCATTGCTGATGGTTTATGCGTTCCTGACTCGCCCACTCCGCCTGTTTACTCTATAGGTCCTTTGATTGCTGACGCAGAAGAGCGAGCAGTTGAAGATGGAGTGCCTGAGCCTGCGAATGAATGTTTGTCATGGCTTGACAGCCAACCGAGTGGAAGTGTTGTGTTCATGTGCTTTGGCAGCCGAGGATCATTCTCGGTGGCGCAAGTGAAAGAGATAGCCTATGGGTTGGAAAGGAGCGGGCAGAGATTCTTGTGGGTGGTGAAAAAGCCACCACGCGATGAGAAAACCAAGCAGGCTGAGAATTATACTGCGGAGTTTGATTTGGAGGGTGTTTTGCCAGAAGGGTTCCTGGAGAGAACCAAAGAGAGGGGCATGGTGGTGAAGACGTGGGCACCCCAAGTGAGTGTGTTGAGAAAAGAATCCGTTGGGGGGTTCGTGACTCACTGTGGGTGGAACTCAGTGTTGGAGGCGGTGGTTGCAGGAGTGCCCATACTAGGTTGGCCGCTCTACGCCGAGCAGCACATGAACAGGAACGTTTTGGTGAATGATATGAAGATGGCTGTTGACTTGGAGCAGAGGGAGGAAGATGGGTTTGTGAGTGGGGCTGAGTTGGAGAGAAGGCTTAGGGAGTTGATGGAGCCGAAAGTCAGGGAAAAAAGTTGGAAGATGAGAGAAATGGCTTTGGCTGCTTTGGGATCAGCATCTGGTTCGTCTACCAGAGCCCTGGCCAAGTTGGTTGAGGCACTTGGATAGTGTTTGGAAGTAATTGCAAACTGTGATCGATGGAAAATAAAATAATTTTCTACGTACATCTGTTTTAGAAAAAAATCATGGAATTTTGCAGCAGATTTGGATAAAGTGTATGTTTGATTCTTATCATAAAGCAGGTGGTTAGATCTCAATCGAGTCTGTTTAGTATAAGTTTAGAGTAAGACTATCAATGCTATATTTTACATTTTTATTTTGTACTAATTTCAAAATGTTAATATGACAGTCTTGTGTTTGCCCCGGAGGGGGTTGTGTTAGATAACAGCAAGGGGAATACAAAGAATTCCGTCACTTGTTGGTCACTTGACTTTCTTCGATTCATTTATTTATGTTTTTATCAAGTTTTAAATTCCTTGAGAATCATAATGTACATCCGAGTGTTATTCACTTGCGTCACTTGACTTTCTTGTTCATTTCAAATGTAACAGCAGCAAAAGCTGAAAAGAGACACGAAAGGAGACAACAAACCAGTAGCACCAAACCAACACAGCAAAACAACCCAAACGACTACAGAGCAGACCTACAGCAGAAAACAAAACTACACACAACAACCAACTCAAAGCAACAAACGCGAAAAAAAAAAAAAAAAAAAAAAACTGCAGCAATTTCAGCAAACACCCTCAAACCAGAAGCTCCTCAGTAAGGTTCCAATTTTGACAGAGATTCACATTTTCCACATTCTTCTGAAAATGGCTCTTCCCCAGGATACTAGTTCTAACTTCCCATAATATAGACTTCAATATTTGTTCCTATGTTCTAGGCAGGTTCCATGTGTTTGCCACATGGTGATTACACAAGGCTCCGTTTGTTTCGACCTAAAATAATTTTTTATATTTTTTGGTGTTTGATGGAGCTACAAATAATAATTAACGGAAACCATTTTCAGTTTGACTGAAAAAATCTTTTTTAATTTTCGTAAAATTGTTTCCTATTTTTAAATCCGTAAACTATTTTTCGAGTTTGAACGCCACATTCTCAAATTGGCGAATCACAGCCAAAATATCACTAGACCCCGCCGAGACCTGATCGGAGCTTGCCCGGGACATCGTCGGGACCTTGCCAGGACTCGCTCGAGATATTGCTAGGACATCGCCAAAACCCGGTCATGACCTACCTGAGACATTTTTGAGACCCGATCGAGATATTGTTAAGACCTGACCAGGGCATCGCGGGGACCCAATCGGAACATGGACCCGGTCGAGACACTGCCGGAACCCCGCCAAGAACCGATCGGGAGTTCATCGGGACCCGGTTGAGACACTGCGGAGACTCAGTTGAAACCTAGTCGGGACCCCACCTAAACCCGGTCGAGACCCCACGACGGGGCCGGTCCCCGCGAGATTTTATTATATAATAATATTAATAAAATAATTAATATTTTAAGTGTGAATAAAAATAATTTCACATGTTAATATAACGATTGAAAATATAAAAAATTTATAATTTTAAGACGCCCAAATATCGAAAAATATTTCAGCAAAAATCATTTCCGAACGAAAATAATTACACTCAAACAATCAGAGCACAAATGTTATATAGAGTTGAGCTCAACACCTATCGGCATAGGTTACCACGAAGAGTTCTTTTCCAATCACTAACCCCCATTCTGACGAGTCGTGCTAAGGCATCCGCACAAGCGGACGCCTAGTGTCCGTTTAATTGAAAAATAAAAAAAAAAAAATAAAAAATAAATGCTTTTCCTATTATAACAGGCTTAAATTGTCCAATTCTCATTTTGTTTTTTTCTAAGGTTATGAAATGGGGATGAATAAGCCTGAACTCAATAAAAAATAAGAAAAAATATTTTTTTTTAACAAAAAGGTTCAGGCATTTCCATCCCATTGCATAACCTTAAAAAAAAACAAATGAGAATTGGACAAGTTTAAGCTGTTTTATAATAGAAAAAACATTTTTTTTTATTTTTATTTTTTTTTTAAAATAGAAAACGACTCCGGACGCCCAGCTCTACTCCATGTCTGACTACATCATCCCAACCAATAGGTGGGTTAGTCACATTGCAGCGACTCATACCTTCATTCCAAATCCGAGAGCAAAAGCTACCGTCGAAAAACAGATGGTATCGAGAGTCCAGCCTATTTCTGCAATATATACAGTTAACATCACCATTATAGCCCCAATTGGCCAAACGATCTCCAGTAGCTAAACAATTTCTCATTACTAGCCATAGACAAAAGCTTGTTTTGAAATAGCAAGGGGAACTACACGAGGTGCCACCAATCCACAACAGGAACGTTTTTTTCTACAAAATTCCCACGTATCAGAACTAAAATAGATCCCTTTTTTTGAAACTGTCCAAGAGGCTTATCAGCATCCAACCTGATATCTGGGAGGCTGCCTTGGATATCTAAAAGTTCATTCGATATAGCATGCCTCCAACACCGCACGCCATTCTTCATAACAGTAGACAGACGTGCCTCTATCCTGCTATGTGCATCATAAATAACCCGGAATCCATATTTTTCAAACAGAGTACCATGAGGATGCCAATTTTCCAACCACATATGAATAAGCTTACCATCCCTAACCTCAAATTTGATAAGAGGTCTTAAAAACTCCCTCAATTTCAAGAGTTTTCTCCCGCACCACGAGCTATTGTGAGGTACACCAACCCCCCCCCCTCTTCTTTCTTAGGAAAGCAAATATCATTCCACGCCACTTTGGCTTTAGTAACATCCTGCAAACGAAAGCCGAAAGCTTCTTTAAAGTCCAAGAATCAATGCGGCCTGAAATCTTGGAAATCAGAGTTTGACAACATGCAGAAGAAAGCCTAGTAGAAATCAAAGGGACACCAAGGTATCTGACTGGAAGAAAACCTTCACTCATTTGCATACTTATCTAGTGCCTTTCAATTGTAACGTACGTATACTGTATAGCTTCCATGAAGTATGATTATAAATGAGAATGCAAATACTCTGTTTTGGGTAAAAAAACCAAACAGTATCTCAAATTATTATTTCAGAAAACAGGAGAAGAATATTTGGATTTGCAAAATTATGTAAGATAGAATGGTAACAGTACAATTTCATAATTTCGTTATCTTCTTAGAAATTCATAAAATTTCGAGGACGTACCCGAATCTGCATTTGAAGAAACTTAACATACTCTACACTTTCTGACAAGAACTGAACAAAGAGTGTATCCAGACACCACTCAATTACATTGCCAAACCGCTTACTTTCTGATAAGAATCCAACATACACTTTATCCGAATCCCGTTCAATTACATTGCCACTAATCATGAGCTAAATTCCAAGATTTTTTTTCCTCAAAGCAGATATACGCAGAAAATTATTTTCCTTTCCATCAATCAAAGTTTGCAATTACTTCCAAACACTAACCAAGTGCCTCAACCAACTTAGCCAGGGCTCTGGTAGACGAACCAGATGCTGATCCCAAAGCAGCCAAAGCCATTTCTCTCATCTTCAAACTTTTTCCCCTGAGCTCTCTCCCTTGTTCTGACTCCGTCAACTCCCTAAGCCTTCTCTCCAACTCATCCCCACTCACAAACCCATCATCCTCCCTCTGCTCCAAGTAAATAGCCATCTTCATATCATTCACCAAAACGTTCCTGTTCATGTGCTGCTCGGCATAGAGCGGCCAAGCCACCATCGGCACTCCTGCAACCACCGCCTCCAACACCGAGTTCCACCCACAGTGAGTCACAAACCCCCCAACGGATTCTTTTCTCAGCACAGCCACTTGGGGTACCCACGTCTTCACCACCATGCCCATATCTTTGGTTCTCTCCAGGAACCCTTCTGGCAACACACCCTCCAAATCGAACTCCGCAGTATGATTCTCAGCCTGCTTGGTTTTCTCATCGCGTGGTGGCTTTTTCACCACCCACAAAAATCTTTGCCCGCTCCTTTCCAACCCATGGGCTATCTCTTTCATTTGCGCCACCGAGAACGATCCTCGGCTGCCAAAGCACAAGAACACAACACTTCTACTCGGTTGACTGTCAAGCCATGATAAACATTCATTCTCAGGCACTCCATCTTCACCTGCTCGCTCTTCTGCGTCAGCAATCAAAGGACCTATAGAGTAAACAGGCGGAGTGGGCGAATCAGGAACGCATAACCCATCAGCAATGGCCTTTAAGGCTTTTGGCTCCAGTACCTCAAACGTGTTTGCTATAATCCCATTTGATTTTGGAAGATGTGAACAGAAATAGAGCATGTCCCAATAAGCAGGGTCGTCACGGTCGAGTGTCGGTTCAGGCATATGTGTTGCTTTCAACGGCGACGATATTCCTGGGAAGTGAAGCTCAGTGGCGGTGAGGTCCTTGAAGCTCTTGGTGGTTTGCTCGTGGATCTTGGGGAGGTATAAGAAGGCAGCGAGAGCATAAGCACCAGAAGTGTAGAAATAATAAACAGGAAGGTTGAGATCTTTGGCTATGGGAAGAGCAGAGCTGCAGAAAAGGTCGATGATAAGGGCACGAATAGTGGACGAGTTGGATATTTGTTGGAGTGCTTGGGGGGCATGGGCTAAGCTGAGGCGGATAAACTCGAACGCTATGGCGGCGCGGCTGCGAGTTGGGGTGTTGTCAACGGAGACAGGGGGTAAGCGGTGGAAGGAGATGGAGGGGTTGGATTGGGAGACACGGTGGATGTAGGAGGTGACGGTTGGGCCGTCCAGAATGGAGCCGGTGGTGAAGAGGACGGTGATGGAGAATTTGTGAGCGCAGCGGTCGAGGATGAGCTTGCCAAGCTCAACCATGGAGATCACGTGGCCCATGCCTGGAGCTGGGAGTAGGACGATGGTGTCTTGCATCTTCTATTTTGGCTTCTCTGCTTTTGTTTTTGGCTTGGTGTTTCAACTTTCTGAGCCTGAGGTTCTGAGCTTTTGTCTAAAGAGATAGATCCTGAGCTTTTGTCTTAAAAGAGAAGTTGTTGGAGCGAGTGGCATCCTGAGCTTTTGTCTTAAAAGAGAAGTTGTTGGAGCGAGTGGCGGACGTGTAGTGTGAGGGTATAACTTCAAATCTGACACCGTGAGGGATCCGGCTTCCACAGCAGATCTGCTGAAATTTATTGGACGGTTCAGATAAATTTTACTCAAACGAAGTCGGTGACCACAATGTACATTCGTGGAAAAAGAAGACTTACAAACTCGACTATCTCGTCCCCTGCAATGAACTCGACCTCAGCAACAAACAATAATTTGCAATGACCCAAAACAAACAACAATACCAAATCTCAAGTACATAGCGAAGAATGGAAAGGGAATCCATACCTGGATAGTCTCTAAACAATTTGAAACAATTGTTGTGGTATTGTGGTTGGGAATTGGCTTGTCGATCTGGGTTTCTTGAGAAACGAGTTGGTCTAAGTGATCTGAGTTAAAAAGCTAAAGCAATATAGGAGAAAGATGAGGACCAGCACTACGATCTGGATCCATATAAGCCAAGGAATCTTCTCAAGGTTGTAGCTTTATCAGAAATCTTCTCAAAAGATTGCAGAACAATGCAGCCCACTAACAATTGCACAGACAAATGACGCCGGCCTACCCGAAACCTGCAAATTTTTGCACAAAACACACACAAGGCTCACAGAAAAAAAATTTGGCACAGCACAACCAAAACACAAATTCTCATATCTGTGTTGGAGATGAAGTGCACAATAAATGGTGTAGTACCGCACAAATGGAAGTTTAAGATTTAATATGATTGTTTTGGATTGATTTGAAAATTTTGTTTGTTGCTTACGTCGAGTTCATTGCAAATTTGCAGAGGACGAGATGGTGGAGAATGGAGATCATCCCCAATTTCATCTGTGATTTTTTTTTTTCCATCTTTACCCTCTCTTTGTTTACCTTTTACCCAACACGTCAAAGTGTGAAGGTTTTAACCACCCGACGTCGTTTGAGTAAAATTTATCTGAACGGTCCAATAAATTACAGCAGATCTGCTGTGGTTTTTTTAACAGCATGGAAGCTGGATCCCCTAATTAAACCCTTCAGCCTTCGAACTCTGATTTGAAACCCATGGCAACGAAGCGGTAACTTCTAGAAACATGTTGCTCCAAGGAACAAAACCCACAAAGCCTGAGTTTGTCTTCCACACCATTACATTTCCCGGGTTCAGACAACCCAGGATCCCTTCCAACACGTTGCCGCAAACTGTACCATTGCCCAACCCACTACAACATTCTCAGCCATCTCGTATTCAAAACTTTACTGTACACTCTGTGACCTATACAAAACTGGTCCAGTTATCTATCAAATATGGGTCTCCTATCTATGGCAAGCTTGCTCATGCCCACATGATCAAAAGTGCTTTTAAACCATGTCTGTTTTTGCTGAATAATCTTCTCCATATGTATTGTAAATGTGGTGATATAAGCACGGCTCGTCAGCTGTTCGATAAAATGCCAAAACGCAATGTTATTTCGTATAATACACTGATTTCTGGTTATACCCAGATGGGTTTTGATGATAAGGCCATGGGAGTGTTTAATGAAGCAAGGGTTGCTGCTTTGATACTTGATAAGTTCACCTTTGCAGGTGCTCTAAATGTGTGTGGTCAAACTGAGGATCTTGAGTTGGGTAAGCTGATTCATGGGTTAGTTATCGTGAGTGGATTGGGTGCTAAAGTTTTTGTAACCAATTCGCTCATTGATATGTACTCAAAATGTGGTGAGGCTAATAGGGCGAGGCTTTTGTTTGAGAGTTCTGATGACTTGGATGAAGTTTCTTGGAATTCAATGATTGCTGGTTTTGTTAGAATTGGTGCCAATGAGGAAATGTTGCAACTTCTAGGAAAAATGCACCGATCTGGATTGAAGTTGAATACTTATACACTGGGAAGTGTCCTAAAGGCCTGTTGCACAAATTTTGTGGATTCAAAACATCATGGAAAAGCACTTCATGCCTGCTCAGTCAAACTTGGGCTGGATTCGGATGATGTTGTTGGGACTGCATTACTTGTTATGTATGCAAAGAGTGGTGATTTGGTTGATGCAATCCAAATTTTCAAACTGATTCCCAACCGAAGTGTCATCATCTATAATGCCATGATTGCTGGATTCCTCCAAGATGATAGCGTTTATGATGAATATGCAAATGAAGCTTTCAATCTTTTCACTGAGATGCAAAGACAAGGAATGAAGCCTTCAAAGTTTACGTTCTCAAGCATGCTCAAAGCTTGTAATGGTGTTGAAGCTTTTGAGTATGGAAAGCAAATTCATGCTCAAATTTGCAAGAGGAACCTTCAGTCAGATGAGTTCATTGGAAGTGCGCTTATTGATTTGTACTTTTTGTTGGGTTTAGTTGAGGACGGAGTCAAATGTTTTACTTCAACTCCTAAGTTAGATATTGTCTCATGGACATCCATGATCGCAGGTTATGTTCAGAATGGGCATTTTGGAAGTGCATTGGCTTTGTTTTGTGAACTGCTCTCTTCTGGAAGGAAACCAGATGAGTTCATAATATCAAGTGTATTGGTTGCTTGTGCTAATTTGGCGACACCGAGATCTGGACAGCAGATTCAGGGATTTGCAATAAAAACGGGTATTGGGAATTTTACTGTTACTCAAAATTCACAAATTTGCATGTATGCAAAGTCTGGAGATATCGATTCTGCTAATCTGACCTTTGAAGAGATGGAGAATCCAGATGTGGTATCCTGGTCCGTGATGATCAGTAGCAATGCGCAACATGGATGTGCAAGAATAGCTTTTAGGCTTTTTGAGTTGATGAAGGATTGTGGAATTGAACCGAACCCCATTACATTCCTTGGAGTTTTAACTGCTTGTAGTCATGGGGGGCTTGTTGAAGAAGGATTACGGTAGGTTTATAAAGCCTTTTCACCTTTTGTTTATGAAGAGTAATTCTAAATACTCAACTCCTATTATACTGAGCTGATGTGGCAATCCCATCGGCCCTTAGATTTTTTTTTTTTTAGAAAAGTGCACATACCCCTCAAACTACCACCCTATTGTCAATGTACCCCCAAACTACTACTCTATTGTCAATGTACCTTCCAAACTATTAATTGTGTTAATGTCACTCTAAACTACCAAAACAATGTCAATGTCCCTCCAAGGCCAACGAAAAAACAAAAATAACTTTACAAATTTTTTAATAAGACAAAATATCTTTATAAATTT
>FXXK01000798.1:237892-255976 GCA_900184695.1 Betula pendula | reverse complement strand
AATTTTTAAAAAAAAAAGTTTTTAATTTTGAATTTTTTTTTATAATTTTATGAAGTTTATTTTTGTCATTGGAGGACATTGACCTTTTTTGGTGGTTTAAGGGCGACATTGACACAATTAGTAGTTTGGAGGGATATTGATAATGTGGTGGTAATTTGAGGGGGGTATGTATATTTTTTCTCTTTTTTTTTTTAATAAAGAAGATCCAGAAGTTGATGGGCACTGTCACGTTAGCCAAGTGGGATGAGAGTTAAGTATGTAGCATTACTCATTCATAAATAGTTGTAATTTGTTTCCTTTGGTTGGGTAGGCATCAGGCATTGGAAAAAGTTGTTTTCCATGAGTAATTTTTCTGAAACTAGGAGTTGATTGCAAAAGTAATTTTAATAAGTTGTGAATTGAATTTAAGTGGTGCATAAGGCTATGTTATATTCAAGGGAGAAGAAAAAAAAACATATGTAGTCTTTTTTGTTTAGTAATTATCCCAAGTTGATTTATACTTTAGATAGAATATGGAGTTTATCCATGAAACTGAATTATTTGCTTGTTTTCTTTCTTTCTTTTTTTTTTCTTTTTCTTTTCAAACTACCTAGCTAGGTTATACAACTTTAGGCAGTGTGAAGTTATGAAATTCAAAGATGCTTTTGCACACACTTATTTGTTGTGGTTTCACTATCGTTGTTCATTGCAGATACTTCGAGAGCATGAAGAAAGATTACGGCATGAAAGCTAATGTAAAGCACTGTGCCTGCGTTGTTGACCTACTGGGTCGTGCTGGGAAGTTAGCTGATGCGGAAAGTTTCATTCTGAATTCAGGTTTTGAGGAAGATCCAGTGATGTGGCGAGCCTTGTTGGGTGCTTGCAGGGTCTACATGGACACTGTCACAGGCAAACGTGTTGCAGAGAGAGTAATTGAGCTTGAACCTCAGGCATCTGCATCTTATGTGCTGCTTTACAACATCTACAATGATGCTGGGATAGAACTGCATGCTACAAAAATTAGGGAATTGATGAGAGTTCGAGGAGTTAAGAAGGAACCTGGTCTAAGTTGGATTGAGGTAGGGAACAAAGTTCATTCTTTTTTGGCGGGTGATCGATCTCACCCAATGAGTCAAGTGATATATGCAAAATTAGAGGAGATGTTGGGGAGGTTAGAGAAAATAGGTCGTATAGAAGAGAAGCCTATTTCTAGTATCTCTGAACCCAAACTCAAAGTTAGCACAGTGGTGAACTACCACGGTGAAAAGTTAGCTGTGACTTTTGGGATTATCAATCTGCCAGAATCAGCTCCAGTGAGGGTGATGAAGAACTTGAGAGTCTGCCGAGATTGCCATACAATGATGAAGCTCTTCTCGAAGCTGGAAAAGAGAGAAATAATTCTTAGAGATCCAATTCGCTTCCATCGTTTTAGAGAAGGTTCTTGCTCTTGTGGAGATTACTGGTAGTTTCAATAAGACTAAATTGCTTGGGTTAGTGATCCTAGGTATGATCTGTTCCAGCTACAAATTTAGGGAGGCAGAAGAATCGCTGAGCTGCAGATTTGGATTTGATGAGGTAGACATCTAATTCTGAAGAAGGTAAAGGGGTAAGACTTGGGAAATGGAAGCTAAAAAGGACAGCGGAACTCCTAATAATCACTATGTCAAGAATCAAACTGATCATAAATAGTCAGGTATCTACCATAACCTTAATGATATAGTTTGTTGTCTTGTTAGTATGTATTTCCTCCATATGTTAGTATTTTCTCATTGGTTAATGGGAATTTTAAAAATGACATTTGTTTCAAGAAGAAAGTTTCCAGTTAGAGAGGGAGGTGCAATGCCTACTATCAGAACATAGATAGTAAAATAAAGAGTCCAAATTCATACTTCGCAAGAAGTGAAAGAATTTATGGATATCTTTTCTGCAATCTAGAAGAATCAGCAAAAAGTTGGTCAACTTTTACATTGGTTTATGTTATTACGTCCATTGACCACTTTCCTTCTGTAATGAGGAATTCTTGTTGGTAAGCAGTTTATCTTGAAACCATCTTGTTTTATATCAGGTAATATTTAGTTGTTTTTTATTTGTTTGCCACAAACTTTCTGCCAGTAACTTTTTTTTTTTTTTCTTTATCAGTAAGTTACACATGCACCTGGCAGGTCTTGAACTTTCCACTTGTTTTTAGTTTATTCGTTTTTTTCTTGCCTGCAGCTTTTAGTCATCAAGAAATCAGAGTTTTAAGAAACGTATTCCTATGCCCTTTTTATGTTGCACAGTGAGCGCCCAAACCCAAATTTTCTCATTCAGTACCAATCAGAAAAAAAAAAAAAAAAATTGTCCCATTCTAGTGACTTTATGATTAGAAGATTGTCAAAGCCAAACGATGTTGATGCATCACCAAATGGAAGTGCTGGGGCAAGCTAAGTGGAATCATTAATCAGTTGGACAGATGAGTTAACTGATCTAATGGAGCTCTTGTAAGTTTTTTCTCCTTTCCTCCTTATTTATTACGTACTTAATATCAAACTGAAAAACATGTGCTCCTTACAATTGCAAAGTATATACCAATTTAAATTACTCTTTGAAGTATTTTTAAAGCCAATATCTGGTTTAGCTATGCGTGGTCATAAACATTGGGTTATTCAAAGAGTGAACTATGAAGTAAACCTTTACCTTGGTGAAATTCCCCACCCCCCTCCCAAGACACACCCCAAAATCAGGTAGAAACTTAAAAACATCTTGTATGATAATACATGATTGTTAAGATACCTCAATAATAATTTTTGTTGAATAATGGTGTGAAAAACCTCAGGCTGTTTAGTAAAACTTTACTGGGTAAATGGCTTTCGATATTTGCTCATAAAGAGAATTCCTTATGAAGATAGGTGATTGTTGAGAAGTATGAGATCCAAAGAGGGGCTGGTGTTTTGAGGAAACTCAAGTGTCATATGGGGTGGGGCTTTGGAGGAATATTAGAAATGGCTATGGGTGTTTCTTGAACTTGATCTCCTACAGAGTAGGGGATGGATCTCGCTTTCTTTTCGGACAGGATGTGTGGTGTGGAGAAGCAACTATCAAATCCCAATTCCCAGAACTTTACTCTATAGCTCGGGACAAAGAGGCTTTAATATTGGATTACTTGGACTTTTTCGGCACTTACGTCCATTGGAACCCGATTTTTCTCAGAGCAGTCTAGTATTGGGAGCTTGAGTCAATTGTTGCATTCCTCGGTCTTTTATACTCATCGAAAACACTTATGAGAGAGACAGATAAAATGTTGTGGTCTTTGGCGCATAATCATAGGTTTGAAATGAAGAGCTATTACAATACATTGTAGCCTGGAGAGTCTTCCCCTTTTCCTTGGAAGAGCATTTGGAAGGTGAAGGCTCAACCTCGTATTGCTTCTTCACTAAGACGACAACTTTGGCTAAAATCCTTACGATTTACAATCTTAGGAGTCCGGGACTTACCCTTGTCAACCGGTGTTGTCTTTGCAAGAAGAGTGAAGAAACTGTAAACCACCTTATTATCCATTGTGAGTTTGCAAGTGAGATATGCTCGCACTTGGTTCTCATTTTATTTGGAGTCTCGTGGGTCATGCCTAGCAATATTTTAGAGTTATTTCAATGTTGGAAGACGCAAGGGTGGAGACAATCCGAAGAGGTAGTTGGAAATCATCCCAACTTTACTAAGGTGGATCATTTGGAGAGAAAGAAATCGATGTCTTTTCAAGGACTGCAAGTCTAATGTGCTACAATTAAAATCCTCTTTGACTTCCCTTTTAGATTAGGCTGTGACTTTTGTTTCTAATTTCTCTTCTTCTAATAAATTATTATGCATAAAAAAATAATATATATTTGTTGAATAATCAAAGTTGCACAATGGTATATGAAGTAAACTATTCTATTTAGGTTGAGGGAAACAGTATAGAATTTTACTTTTAATTTTTTTTATTGTTAAGATACCCTAGCAATTGTATTTGTTGGATGCTCCATCACGGAGCAATTAAAAACTCAATTAATGCAATTAAGGCATAATAATATTAATGTGTGCATGTTGAGGTGGCATCTGTTGAATCTACATATTACTCAACAAAAGGAAAAAAAGAAAAGAAAAAGAGTATGTTCCATATAATGATGAACGAGCATGAGGTGCATCCATGTTTTGACATTATTTTGTGGAGAGGGTTTATGCATTCTGTTATTAGATTCAACTATTCAAGTAAGTTTATGTTCTCTCTTGGTCAATGGTAAGATTCAATTCCTAACCCACTGCTCCAAAATTCAACAGGAAGTCAAAATCTATAGGAGCACATTCTTTATTATAATCCTTTGACAAACATCCATAATCAATTTTGCCTTGTGTGGTAGAGGACCTTTTAGCACTCTTGGATTTATGTAGATTTGCACCTTGGAATTGCAGATTTGACAAGACATACTCCCAAATATAGAATTAAGAATGTAAACAACTCCTTCACTAGAAACAAGCATGCACACCTCAGGAACCTTGGCTAGTCATAATAGGATAAGATAGGTTGTTAATGGGAGCATACCAGTCTCCTTATTGGTAGAGCCTTGGTTTCAGTGACCACCTTCAGTAACTTTTGAGATAATCACCGCAAGTGCGAGCTACCACCTTACCCTTTTCTAGAGACCACAGTCCATTTGATGGATACCCGAGGTTGGGTTGTGACGGATATAGGATTCGTGTAGCTCCTCTCGGGTAGGAAATACCACAATAGCTTCTTTTAGCTAGGAGATATCACAATAGCTCCTTTCGGGTAAGAGAGACCACGAGACTCCACTCAGGGTGGGAAAATACCACAACTTTCACAAATATTTTCTCTACCTCTTCATTAACAACAAGATGACCTTTAAATAGAGTATAATAAAATGAAACGTAAATCGATAAGAACTCCTAAATAATCCTAATACTAATTTTAAATAACTTAATTCTAATTCAAATAATCTAATCCTAATGAATTGGAATGGAATCCCAATTCAACTTAAACCTATCTAATACTAATCTTATCCCTATCACCATCATTAAGTAGATTCAGTTATGGAACCCTATTAGTTCCTAAAGAAGCTTTATTCTCATTTTCCTTGTAGAATTAATAGTTGTAAGGTTTCTAGGAGAGCTCAACCGTAATGTCCACCATTTTCAGGCTGATGAAGGTATGAACAAGTACAGACTAACATTGAAGCTCCACCTTCAACTTATGAGGGAGCAAACATTTTTGCCATTGACCAATGTTACTATAAATCACAGTATGCATGTCACTGGAGTTTTGGTTCTTATCTCTGACCAGCAATTTTTGCGGATTGTTCATAAAAGCAGATATTTTCTCATCATGGTAGAGATGCTGACCATGAACCAGTTTACACAGATGGAGAAGCAAGACGAAAAGGAAGACGTTCTCACTACCCTTAAATGGTGTCAAACAGAAAAACCACAAGAAACGTTTGCTTTAGACAACTTTAAGTTAAAAACGACCACGTTGGGTTAAAAGGAATTTGAAACAATCTAATCCCTCCATTTGTTTTATAGCAAATTTGCTGTAGTTAAAACTACAGCACAGAAGCCGAATCTTTTTATCGAACGTCCCACAAATCAATTTCAGCTATTTATTTATGTTTATCTCAAGAGATATTTTAATGAATTATATTATGTCCAAAATATATAATTGGATTACTGTAAGGAATATTGTGTATGAATATGAAATATAGGACATGGAAGTTATCATCTTTTACCATTTGGCCAAAAGAACAAAGAAAGAAAATAATTTTTTTTTTCTATTTTTTTCTTGAAAAATAGCTAGGAATAATTTTATTAGAAATACTAAATGTATTTTCAAGTACTTACTTCATAATATGGTAGTGAAAATTACTATTAAATTTTAGATAGGTTAATCTGTTTATGATATATTAATGATGATTTTCACTTTCACTTCAAAGAGTAAGCACTTAAAAGTACATGTAGTATCTATCTAATTTCAATGACCCTCTCTCTTTCTTTTAGAGAGAGACTCAACCTTAAGGTTTGAATTTTTTTGCACCCCCTGGTGAGGTCCTCTGACGCCTTGTGCAGCTGCTTTGGAGGAGGAGGGATCTCTTCCCTCCTTCCTCCTTCCTCCTCCTTCCTCTCTTGTGCTCCTTTGCTATGCTTTTTTTTTTTGTACTTTTTGGTTGCTCCTCTAGCCTTTGTCGCAGCGTCTCACCTTCTCCACCACGGCAGCTGCCTTAGCCACCTCGCTGCTCACCTCCTACACCATGTTGCGCATTGGAACTAGCTTGGTTCTAAAATTGGATTTTTTCAAAGCTTAATCTACTTTCCTTTGATAGTCCTGGCCCTTAATACGCTTGTCCATCGTCTTCTTCAGCCTTCCAGCTTCTTGTTGCCGGCCACCACTCCTCCATATGATGTCCAAGCGCCAACCAGTAGCCTCCTTTCGCCATCCACTATCTCACCCACTGCTGTCACTGCTATGTTTTGGGACTTTTTGATGTTCTTTTGTATTTTCCTTTGTATTCATGTTTAGGCTTTTGCCGTAGTTTTCTTGCTCTTGTAATGCTGTTTTGTAAGGTGAAGACCTTGTCTTATGGCTTCGTTCCAGCCTCCTTTGGTGCTAGTTCATTTGTTGTGCTCCACGCGAAGATTTGTGTAGGTATGTACAGTCTCACGACCTTTGTTAGCAGCCCTTTGTAGCTGTTTTTGTTTTCTTAATAGGTCGGATCATTTATTTATCTTATTCTTATTGGTTACTTTGTTACTTGTTTTTAGCACTGTTTTTTGGTTGGTTCAGACCCTTTGCATTTAGCATTTTAAAGACCTTTGGGCATAATGAAATACTTCTTGCAATGGAATTGAAATAAGAAAGAAAAATATTAGACCCCGCAATCTCATGTTGTTTGGTTTGTCAACTCTTTTATTGTTTTTTTATGTTGTAATTTTTTCGGTTCTCATTCTTTGTATTTAAATAGAAAAAAGAAATGATACCCATTTGTTTGATGTAAGAACGTGAGAAATTCTATTCTTTACACTATATTTTTATACTGATTAATATGACATGTTTTAAGTAATTTTTTTTATATTAACTACTAATCACTTTAGACACCTCCAGACAAAATCAATACAAAAATCTATTACGAAGAGTTTTATTTCCCGACAAATATACTATACTAACCTATGATTTAATCTCTTTTTTTTTTTGTCTTTTTGTAAATAACCTATGATTAATCTCGAACACTAAAAAAATATTCCTTTTTCAAACACGTCAACCAAGAAACTTGCACGATGCATTAAAAAGAATATATATATATATATTAAATCCCCTCTTTCGCTTCTTAGCGTAAAGTCTCTCTGAGAGTTCTCTCCTCTCCATTTACTCCTCCAAACCTGCTTGTCCTCACCTCCATTACTACTCCATCCACCTTTACTTCCCTCTGCAATTGTCATTTACTCCTCTCAACACTATGAATACCCCACAAAATGACCTCGACAAACTGATCACCCAAACTGAGGCTCTCAACTGGTCCGAAAACCCCCCTCTGCTGACACCAAACCTAGAAATTTCCAACAAAGACTCACCTTGCACGCTAGTGGGGCGAGTTATCTCCCTACACTCCGTCTCAAAAATCACTGTTAGAAACAATTTGAGAAACGCTTGGAGTTTCCTCCCCTCTTTTGCTATTGAAGAAACTGAAGAGAGCAGCACCTTCACTTTCACATTCACCAACCATTTGGAAGCAAAGAGGATCCAGGAGCTATCCCCCTGGAACATCAAAGGGAACCCTCTTATTTTGAAACCTTGGGAAGCTGGAGCCACTCTCAGTGAAACTGACTTCACAAAAGGGGCTTACTGGATCCAAGTCCATGGGCTACCTATAGAGCTCATCACAGCACAAAATGCCTTTATAATAGGAGACAAGCTTGGCCAGGTCCTGATCAATGACCCATGCTCACCCCGAAGGAGCTATCTACGAATCAAGGTCTTAATCCCATTGCTCCAACCGCTTGTTCCTGGATACCTCCTTCCTAGAGCTGGAAGACAACCAGCTATCATTCAGTTCAGGTATGAGAGGTTATCGGATTTTTGTTTCGCTTGTGGTAGACTGACCCGACAAGCTTGGCCAGGTCCTGATCAATGACCCATGCTCACCCCGAAGGAGCTATCTACGAATCAAGGTCTTAATCCCATTGCTCCAACCGCTTGTTCCTGGATACCTCCTTCCTAGAGCTGGAAGACAACCAGCTATCATTCAGTTCAGGTATGAGAGGTTATCGGATTTTTGTTTCGCTTGTGGTAGACTGGGTCACCCAAAAACCTACTGCCCCTTTGATCCTCAACCTCAACCCAAAATCCCTTACAGTCCCTCGCTCCGCGCAAATCCCCCAAACCAGAACAAATTTGAACTTGTCATTACACATCAAACATCCCCAACCCTTGTTTCCCCTAACCAGTCCCCAACCAGCTCATATCCCCAGGGTATTTCCTCCTCAAACCCCTCTGCTTCAGTAGCTTCTACGGCCCCTAGTAACCTCAAACCAGCTAGTCCCATTCAAACCATACCAGAACTTTTACCTTTCCCCAATGTGCAATCCCATCCTACATTAACCCCAACTCAGACGTTGAGCCAAACAACCCAACTTTCTTGTCAAAACCCCATTTCCATCACCATAAATGAGCTGCACCAAACCCAAGCTAGTAACTCCCGCCAAAATACGTGCACCTCTCTCACCACCTCTGGAAGCCTCACAAAAAATACCACATGCCTAAATAACCCCTCTTCACCCGTGAAAGCCCTTATCTCCACAAACCTGTTCCCCCCCAACACGTGCCCTCACCCTGATACCTCTTCGCTCCCTACCAAAAATACCCTCGCCTCAAGTTGCTCAATTTCCAGTTTTAACCCTAGTACTTTTGAATCCAAAATCATCGACATCGAAGAGATTTTTGAGGATACCCCACCTGCATCACCACCAAAATCCCTTCATCTCTCACCGAACCTTACCCCCCTTTCCCTTCACCTTTTCAAACCTTCATCTGAAAGCCGTACCAAAAGATCGTTGGCTATCAGATCCCCGACCTCACTAAAACGCAAGTCTCACCCCTACCCAACTCCCCACTCAAAACATGGTTCCAAAATTCCTCACCTCAAGCTGGCCATCTCCGAAAATGGCGTACCAATCAGCTCAAAAGCTCTGGCCATTACCTGCCCAATTGTCCTGGAACCGAGTACCACTTGTCCAAAGGAGGAGGATCCTGCAGGATCCCCTCCTGCCCCATGAAGATCCTTTCATGGAATTGCCGCGGTTTCGTCCGTGCCGCGGCAATTCGTTCTCTTCGGGCGCTCTGCAGGATTCACAATCCTGATGTTCTCTTCTTGTGTGAAACAAAAGTTAAGTTTTTTGAAGCCCAAAACTCCCTTACTCGAATTGGCTTCCCCTTTTTTCTCCAAATTCCTGCTGTGGGAACAAAAGGGGGATTGGTTCTGGCCTGGAAGGCAGGCATTGATTTGGAACCCACTCTTCTCTCCCCTCACCAAATTTCTTGTCTAATTTACTCTGACCCCCCTACTCATCCCTGGCTGCTCACCTGTATTCACGCCCCCTCTGACCCTGATGCTGAATTCTGGTCCTCTGTGGGGGCAATTGGGAACCGTTTTGGTGGTTCTTGGCTTCTTGCTGGAGACTTCAACGCCATCCTTGCTCCTGGAGAAAAACGTGGTGGGAGGAATTTTGGATCCCCTTCCCATAATTCTTTTGTGGATTTTGTGCAAGACATGGGCCTGGTTGATTTAGGTTTCTCTGGAAATTCCTACACTTGGAGTAACAAGAGGCAAGGTAGAGCTCAAATAAAAGAAAGACTTGACAGAGGTCTTTCTAACAATGACTGGATTTTGTTCTTCCCGGATGCTTCAGTTAGACATCTCCCTGCAGCTTCTTCTGATCACAACCCGCTTCTCATTGCTACTGATGGCAATGGCACAGCTCCTAAGCCTTTCAAATTCGAGGCTTTTTGGACCAGGGATATTACCAGCCATTCTGTTATTGCTGCTGCGTGGAGGCCCCATACCCGTGGCTCCTTTGCTTTCTCTCTCAGCAAAAATTTAAAATCCACAAAAGCAGCCCTCAAAAAATGGAATGTGGATCATTTTGGCAAGATCCAGGTCAAAATAAAATCTCTCCTAGCTGAGCTGGACCTCATTCAACGGGCTCCTCCTTCCCCTGAGGTAACTCCCAAAGAAGAAGCAATCCAGCAGGCTCTCCAAGAGGAGCTCTTCCGTGAAGAACAACTCTGGAAACAAAAATCCAGAGAACAATGGCTCACGACAAGTGATCTGAACACCAAATACTTCCATGCCTCCACAACCATCTGTCGCAGGTACAACTCTGTTACTTCCATTAAATTGGATGATGGCACTTTTTTGAACAACAAGAATGATATTGGGAACGAATTTGTGAACCATTTCAATGAATTGTTCTCCTCTTCCAATCCCATTCTGGGTGATGAGCTTGATGAACTATTTCCTCCTGTCATCTCTGAGACGGATAATATTGAGCTTTGTGCCATCCCTGAACCTGCTGAGATTAATCAAGCTATATCCCAACTTGGCTCCACAAAGGCCCCTGGCCCCGACGGATTCACTGGTTTGTTCTACAAAACCTACTGGAATATCATCAGCAAAAATGTCATAGATTTTGTTCAAGCCTTCTTTCGAAATGGCTACCTTTTGACAGAGTTTAATCACTCTCACATCGCTCTTATTCCTAAAACGGCTAATCCTTCCAGGGTTAACCATTTTAGGCCTATCAGCCTTGCAAATTTTAATTACAAAATCATTTCAAAAATTTTGGCTAATCGCCTCAAGATTCACTTGGACAGAATAGTCTCTCCGAATCAATCGGCTTTCATCAAAGGCAGATCGATTCAGGACAACTCTATTCTTGCCCATGAGATTTTCCACTCCATGAAAAACAAAAAAGGCAATGGTGGTCTCATGGCCATCAAACTGGACATGGAGAAAGCCTTTGACCGTATGGAATGGGGCTTCATCTCAAAAATTTTTTTGGCCTTAGGCTTTAGCCATTCCTGGATCCATCTAATTGATCAGTGCNGCCCCCCCATCTCCCACCTCCTCTTTGCTGATGACCTCATGGTTTTTGCTAGGGCAAAACCTTCTGAAGCTTCTTCTATCCTCAATTGTCTCAACACCTATGCGGGTTGGTCTGGCCAAAAGGTCAACCTCTCTAAATCCTCCATTTTCTTCAGTAAGAACTGCACCCCCTCTTCTATCTCCGCAATCCATAATATCCTCAATCTTCGCCATACTCCCCCCAAAGCAAAACACCTGGGTCTCCCCCTGTTTTTCCAAAGAAACAAGAGTTCCTCTTTCGAAGATCTTAAACAAAAAATTATTAGCAAAATTTCTGGCTGGAAGACAAAGCTCCTTTCTCAAGCAGCCCGTACCACCCTCATAAAAACGGTTGCCTTAGCCATTCCCTCCTATTCCATGTCCCTTTTCCTTCTCCCAAAAGTTTTTTGTCTCAACATTGAAGCGATGCTGAGGAAATTCTGGTGGGGATGCCCCCTTGAAAAAAATCACAACCTTATGTTATTGAGCTGGAAAAAAATCTGTTCCCCAAAATCATGTGGAGGGCTGGGTATTAGACCTCTTGAATCCCAAAACAGGTCTCTGCTAGCTAAATTAGCCTGGAACATACTGTCAAACAAAAACCTGCTTTGGGTCTCCTCTCTCAAGTCAAAATACCTACAAAAGTCTGACCTCCTCAACTCTTCCATCCCTCCCTCAGCCTCTTGGCTCTGGAAAGGTATCCTCAAATGCAGGGATCTTGTGGAAAAAGGAGCTTGCTGGTCCATTGCTTCGGGCACTTCCATCAACATTTGGAGCTCACCTTGGATTCCTTCCTTAGATGGCTTCAAACCAACCCCAAACCCCCTCCTTTTCCAGCTCCCAAACCTCTCTGTAGCAAACCTCATCTCCCCTCACCTTCGTTGCTGGAATCTTCCTCTCCTTAACTCCCTCTTTGACCCTCACACCACTTCCAAAATCCTGGATATTCACCTCCCCATCAACCCTAGCCAGGACAAATTGATTTGGACCCCATCTCCCACAGGAGTTTTCACGGTTAAATCAGCCTTTGAACTGGATTTCCCTTCCCCCCTTCTTCTTTCTTCTCCTCTTCCCCCCACTGATTGGAACTCCCTTTGGAACCTTAAAATCCAGCACCGTCTCAAACACTTTCTTTGGAGAATCACCTGGGACATACTTCCTCTTAGAACAAATATCCTCAAATTCTCCCCCTTAGCCTCTCCCGAAACCCTTTCCTGCCCTCTCTGTAATGGCCCAGTAGAAACCATCCAGCATATTTTTCTAGCTTGCCCATTTGCTAGAGCCATCTGGAGAAACACCCCTTGGCCCCTAAATACCTCTTTTTTTGAATCTTCTCCTATATCTCACTGGACCTCAGCTCTCCTTAACCCAAATAAATTTTTTGGAATTCCTGTTAACTCTGTTCATGCTTTTCAGACTTATGCCCTGGTCTCTATGGATCTCATATGGCAGGCCAGGAACAATTACGTGCACAAAGGAACTCATCCCAATCCTCAAGACACTCTCAAGCTCTTGTCTCTCACGGTGAAGCATCATTCTTTTGCCTGGCAGTCCAGAAGTGGCAGCCTCCAAGATTGGATCCCTCCTCCGCAAGGCTCTCTCAAAGCCAATTTTGATGTGGCTATTAAGCCTCTTTTTGCAGTAGCTGCCGCCATCCTCAGAGACCACCAAGGAATTATCATCTCAGCGTGTTCAAGGCGCCTCCCATCCATGGAAGCAAACCAAGGAGAAGCCCATGCCGCCCTTCTTGCAGTGCAGCTTGCCTCTCAACATGGATCCTCTCCTCTCATCCTAGAAGGGGACTCCTTGTCAACCATTTTGGCCATAAATTCTCCCCACATTTCCTCTGATTGGTCTGCAGCTCATGTGATAGCTGATACCCTCCAGTTGCTCTCCTCACTGCCGGTTTGGACAGCTTTGAAGGTTTCAAGATGTGCAAATTCGTTTGCTCACCACACCGCCAAATGGGCCGCTTCAAACCTTGTGTTTGGAAGCATTCCCAACTCCTCTCCCATCTTCTCCTCTATTAGGTTTAGAAGTGGAAAAGATCCCCCATTGTAGTCCCTTTGTTCCCTCTTTGTTTAGAAAAAAAAAAAAAAAAAAAAGAATCGAACAGATACTACATCCAAAACCACTCAATTTCAGTGCGTCAACCAAATTGGCCAATGCTCGGGTAGACGAACCAGATGCTGATCCCAAAGCAGCCAAAGCCATTTCTCTCATCTTCCAACTTTTTTCCCTGAGCTCTCTCCCCTGTTCCGACTCCATCAACTCCCTAAGCCTTCTCTCCAACTCATCCCCACTCACAAACCCATCATGCTCCCTCTGCTCCAAGTCAATAGCCATCTTCATATCATTCACCAAAACGTTCCTGTTCAGGTGCTGCTCGGCGTAGAGCGGCCAAGCCACCATCGGCACTCCTGCAACCACCGCCTCCAACACCGAGTTCCACCCACAGTGAGTCACGAACCCCCCAACGGATTCTTTTTTCAGCACAACCACTTGGGGTACCCACGTCTTCACCACCATGCCCCTATCTTTGGTTCTCTCCAGGAACCCATCTGGCAAAACACCTTCCAAATCGAACTCCGCAGTAGAATTCTCAGTCTGCTTGGTTTTCTCATCGCCTGGTGGCTTTTTCACCACCCACAAGAATCTCTGCCCACTCCTTTCCAACCCATAGGCTATCTCTTTCACTTGCGCCACCGAGAACGATCCTAGGCTGCCAAAGCACAAGAACACAACACTTCCACTCGGTTGGCTGTCAAGCCATGACAAACATTCATTCTCAGGCACTCCATCTGCATCTGCTCGCTCTTCTGCGTCAGCAATCAAAGGACCTATAGAGTAAACAGGCGGAGTTGGCGAATCAGGAACGCACACACCATCAGTAATGGCCTTTATGGCTTTTGGCTCCAGGTCCTCAAACGTGTTTGCTATAATCCCATTTGATTTTGGAAGATGTGAACAGAAATAGAGCATGTCCCAATAAGCAGGGTCTTCACGGTCGAGTGTTGGTCTAGGCATATGTGTTGCTTTCAACGGCGATGACATACCTGGGAAGTGAAGCTCAGTGGTGGTGAGGTCCTTGAAGCTCTTGGTGGTTTGCTCGTGGATCTTGGGGAGGTATAAGAAGGCAGAGAGAGCATAAGCACCAGAAGTGTAGAAATAATAAACAGGAAGATTGAGATCTTTGCCTATGGGAAGAGCCGAGCTGCAGAAAAGGTCGATGATAAGGGCACGAATGGTGGATGAGGAGGATATTTGTTGGAGTGCCTGGGAGGCATGGGCTAAGCTGAGGCGGATAAACTCAAACGCTATGGTGGGGAGGCTGCGAGTTGGGGCGGTGTTAACGGAGACAGTGGGTAAGAGGTGGAAGGAGATGGAGGGGTGGGATTGGGAGACACGGTGGATGTAGGAGGTGATACTTGGGCTGTCCAGAATGGAGCCTGTGGTGAAGAGGATGGTGATGGAGAATTTGTGAGCCTAGTGGTGGAGGATGAGCTTGCCAAGCTCAACCATGGAAATCATGTGGCCCATGCCTGAAGCTGGGAGTAGGACTATAGTGTCTTGCATCTTGTATTTTGACTTCACCACGTCTGTTTGCTGCGTGTTTGAACTACTTTCTGAGTGGTAGAAAGTGATACACATATGAACCAGGGCTTATGTATATATAGTCCGAGGAGTAGTAGTTGGAGTTGGAAAACGTGCATACCAAACTTTCTGGATTTGAATCCCGGTTGCAAAATTTTTGTTTTTTAAACTTAGGCTAGTTTTATTCAAAGATAAACTTTTTTGAAAAAGATTTATCTTATTTTTTGGTATTTGGTACGATAAAAAATTTTGGTTAAATTGAAAACATTTTCGGTTGGCCAGGAAAATCACTTTTAAGCTGCGTAAAAACGTTTCATTTTTTTATTCGTAAACCATTTTTCAAGTTTGATCTTCTAAAACTAAACTTAAACTAAAAAGAAAGCCAAAGAGCCTTGGGGGTGGTTTGGCCACCCCCATCTTGCAAAATGGGGGTAACCAAAACCACCTTTAAGAGCCTTGGGGGTGGGGGTGGCTGGCCACCCCCATTTGGCTTGGAGTGATTTCAGTCACCCTCTATGGCTAGTATGGAGGTGTAAGGGGGCTGATTTTTATTTATTTATATTTTTTTTTCCGGAGTGTGGAAGGGGGCTGATTAATATGCAAGGTTTATGGTTTAATTATGGTGTAACAAAAGGCCGTGGTTTTTTGGCTCCCTCAAATTCATTCGAGATGAGCAAAACTCGAATTGGGGAAGAAAATAAGCTGGAGAGAGAAGAAATTGGGGGCTGTTCTAGCATTGTAAACTGTAACCCAAGTACTGTAGCAGCCCTGTTTTGGATGATTTTGGTTGTATAATTCTTTTTGTATGAATTTTATGTTTGACTGGATAATAAGACCCAATGGACTAAAATTACAACTAAGATTCAATAATAAGAAAGTTAACCTCCAATGGGCGCCAATTAGATCCCACATAGAAATTGGACCGTAGTTTTGAAATATTATGATCTTTGATCTTGCTGTTTTGTGAGCTTCTCACTGCCTATGTCATTATTGTTGTTAGCAAAATAAAATTTCGAAACAAAAAGAAGGTCCCCATAGCATTCTAAGACTCAATTTATAGTTTTTATAATATAGCACATGTTATAAATTATTTGTTATTAGAAACTGGGTCTATGGTATGGATGATTTTCAATCATCAATGAAGTTTTATTTTGCAGTAAATTTTCAGGTACTAGACTTGGACCGTATTATGAAGGCTGGCCAATGGGATCATTTGGACAGAGCATGGTTTTAGATAGTTATATGCCTACAGTTAAAAGGTTGTGCATATCTATTTTTTAGTTTTTAGTTTTTAGGGTCCAAATTATAAGAACAGCAAGTTTTGATTTTCAATGAGTATGAAGATTTAAGTTCTGCCAGAGTAAGAAAAACTCTTTTTCCAATGATTTTAAATCGAAGAGACCACCTCATTTCCTTTTAAGTGAATCATTATGAACATATACAGGGGCAAGTGCGCGTGGCAATATTATAGGAGGATGAAGAATTATCCCAGCGGTTACCACTTCATCTGATAAAATAGGTATCTTCTTTAAGGTTGAAGACCAAATCTTTTCATTAAAATACAATTCATATTGGCCAAGTAAAGGTGAACAGGTTTTATATATTAAATGTTCAATATCTTTCCTCGGTTGTCCTATTTAGTTATATACCATAATTTACTTTCTTTGGCTATGAATTATTTATTATACTGCTATCCATGAAAATGCTGCAATTAACCACAGTATCATGGTTTACCCTTCCAATCGGTTGTCTACATACCACTATATATGTAGCTCTAGGTAACTTTCCATAAGGGTACCCTATTCCTTCTTTGTGTTCTTGACCATGGGTAGAAAGAAGGTTAAGCATGAATTGATTTCTAATGAATATCTCAGGAGAACCACCTTTAGAAAAGGAAGGCTGGTCTGTTGAAGAAGCTGAGTGAGCTTACAAGTTTATGTGGCATTATTGCATGTGCTATTATTTACAGCAGTTATGATCCTCAACCGTATGTTTGGCCTTCTCCACAAGAAGCATTTTGCGCACTTGAAAGGTTCAATAATTTGCCTAGAAAGAAACGAGGACAAGGTAAATATATGATGGATCAAAAAGTTTTTCTTGAAAAAAGTATATCCAAGTTAAATGGGAGATTAGAGACAGAAAAGAAGAGAAACCAAGAGATAGAGATGGAACTACTTTTGATTGGGTTCTTTGCAGGTAAAAATTCTAGTTGTTTAGAAGATTTAACCGAAATAAGTCACATGTTGGATGAAAAGATTAACTTTATCACCAATAGGATTGAATTCATAAAGGGTTTTAAGCCCACCCAACTTATGGCTGATGATGCTAATAGCAAAACAAACATGGATTAGAAAAGGGGTTTCCTTAAAACTTCATGCGGGTGCTTTATATGGCATCTAGTGATCATAGAAGATTATTGGATAGGTTGAAAAAGAAATAGATGGTGCAATGAGGGTGATGCAGGTGTGCTGTTTTTGCTGTTTTATTCCAAATGTATTACCTCTCTCTTTTTGCCAAATAAATGAATTTCATTTATAGTAGTCTTAGCAAAGGTGCATTATGTTTCTGACAAATTGCTGGTTTTCTATTTCTCTTCCCCCAATTACTTACATGGTAATTTGAGCCCAACTACAGCCTGTAATCAACAATCGATACCATTTGCAATTGGTATCAGTAAACGATTGTACAAATGGTACTTAGGTCACTACAAACACAAAATGAGAAAGTTCATATTAAAATTGACCTCTTTTTGTATACTTGAGTAGTAATAATGCTAAATATGGTGTTTGTCAAGGGTTGAATGCATTGTATAAGCATTTAAGTGAAAAATGTGCAAAGAGGTCCACCCTAGTACAGGGAAAGAAAAAAAATTAAAGATTGAAATCTATCAGAGTTATTTTCATCAGTGATATTTTCTAAAGAAAAACTCAAGATGCCAGTTTCTTAAGTTTCCACCACTTGGTTATTTACTTGGAGAATCCTTCTTTTTAAGATGTCCAAAAAGCTTCCTTGTTTGTTAACGGTTTTGAAAGCTCTTATCTGTTTTCAAAAACAACAACACTTTTCTCAAAACTATTAACAAACAATTCAAAACACAAGACAATTTTCAAAATACTTTTCAAAACACTTTTCAAACGTGGACCTCACCAAAAAACACATCTCACCTTTACATCACATTAAAACACTTTTTCAAACCAAAACTAAAAAGCACTTTTTAAATCATTATCAAACATTAATGTCTTTTGTGGTGTCCAAGATTCAGGGTTGATTTATAAGGCCATCATTTTTGAGGAGAAGAAAAGTTAAACCTTGTCTTCTCTCCTCATCTTTGGTTTACTGATAGTCATCTCTATCCAATGCTTAAAAATGA
>FXXK01000798.1:141753-237804 GCA_900184695.1 Betula pendula | reverse complement strand
CTATCCAAACAGAATGATAGAGAAATTAATGTCTCTTTTTTTTTTACTTATCAAAGAAAAAAATTGAGGTCAAATTCTTCCATTCCTATCTTTTCATAAATTTCATTTTTATGTTTCATATCTTTCTTCAGTTTTCAACAAGATTTCAATGCTGTAATAAAGAATACTAGGTGAACCCAATTTGTTCATACAGCTTCTAGGCTAACTTTTGTGTTCTCAAGTTTATGATTTCTACAGTGGTGTGTAGCAGAGTACTCAAATAAAAATTTGTTCCTACAGAATTTATTGTTTCTGATCGTACTTCTGTGAGAGGTTTGTGGGATTGGTTCTCAAAGCGGGCATTTTAGATCTAAGTTTGGATGGAGGGTTCTTTGACTAAGTCTTGTTTGCATAGGTTTAGTATGAGGCTACTTTCAATTTGTAGCTTTGGTCTTGGGACTTGAAAGGTGAACGGAATGTATATGGACTCCACAATTTTCTAAGGCTACAGGTACATTTCACTGATCTTGTACAAATTTTAATTATTCAAAATTTGCCTTTTATTAATATTTTATATATAATCTGACCTAATAATTAATCATATTTATTGATGAATTAAATATTCAATCTGTGTTTGAGTTAATTAGTCACTATGAAGCTATATTGTTTATGTATAGAAAATGTTTTTCTTATGAGCTCAAATTTTGGTCATTTCGGTTGGTTTGAATAGAGATGCTTATTTCCTTTTGTCTTTGTTTCCTTTATCTGTTTCTCATATTTATTATATTTCTTTGCTTTAATAGGCCCTTTCTGGCATTGGGGTTCAATCATCAACAATAGTTACATTCAAATATTTTCCTCTTTATTTTTTCTCCCTTTCCCTATTACGTTCTTAGGCTTGATTTTTTTTTTTAAGGAACAAAAGACTAATATTTAATGTTTCTGATGACTTTTAGTTTTTCTCTCTTTCTTATGTTTTATGCCTTTCTTTGCTTTTAAGGAATCAAAGTGAAAAAAGGCTAACTGTACAATTATCAGTTGGATAATGTGCAAGGAAGACTTCAATAACTCAAGTATGTTGCCACATCTCAAAGCAATACTGTTCTTTTTGGGTTTTCAAAGTCTCTTTCAAACTTAATGTTGTGATAGTTTGAATATTCTATGGTTCAGGTTTTAGTTGCATATTCTGAGGACCTTGTTCTTTCTATATTACTTGTTTAGGTTTTAATATTGTTGCAGTTCCTGAAATGGGTATTGCAAACATGTTTTCAGATATTTGAAGTGTTTCTAAAGTTCATTAGAGATATTAAAAACGGAAATTTTTTTGTATTTTTTTGGGAATTGCCTGTGAAACTCATTGCAGGTTTTAATTTAATTTTAGATTTTATACCATTTGCAGTTTTAGAGTTGGGTTTTGCATAATTCTCAGATCTTTGTAGTCCTTCTACATTTCAGTTGTGGTTCTAGAAACTTGATTTTGTAGTACTTCTTTTGGGTTTTTCATATATTCTTCGAGGTTTTGATTTAATTTTGTCTATCTAATAGGGTCTTCAATTTTTTAAGCTTGCAAAAACTGGATTTTGTATTTTCTTTTTTGGGTTTTTCATAACTTTTTGTAGGTTTTTATTTGATTTAAAAAAAAAAAAACTTTTTGCGAATCTTGTTGCTAATATTGTATGATGCTCTGAAAAATGGAGCCTCGTTGTATAATTAAGGTGATATTTTCTTCTTTCATTTTGTTTAGATCAATTGACGTCTTATGTCTGGGTTATGATTAGTTTTGCTTGATATTCTATGATTAGACGCCTAATATTTTTAGGGATTTCTTTGTCAAAGTTTTAGAATTTGGATGTGGCTCTATTTTTAGAGTTTCTGAGAATTCATTGCTTTGGTTGTTGGAAGCATTTCAAGTTCTAACAAATTTCTATATAAACTATTTCCAGTAGTATTGTTTTGGGAGTTTATGACATTTAACATTTTTGTTATTCTTGGCCATCCATTGGGGTGTATGAGATTAAAATATCACAGTATTAGGTACATAAACAACTTTGAAATATTCTCATTCTCACCCCGCCGGTCACATAGTTTGAAAAAGATTAATCACATTTTTATCTTATAACTATTCTACAATGTTGACCTTATAACTATTCTACAATGTTGACGTGACGTGACATTTCCCATTAACAACTATTCTACAATGTTGATGTGACATTTCCTATTAACTCTTGAATTAGTTCTTGGAAAAAAAAAATTAAGAGTTAATTAAAATTGCCACATTAGTATTATGAGATAATTATGAGATAAAAACTAGCATTACTCTTTGAAAAATAGTGATATGTCCAGGATTAAAAAAAAAGAAAAAGTAATGTTATATATTACATCTCTATCCTACTTTCATCCAACTAGGCTGATGTGGTAGTTTCCATCATCCCTTGAATCAATCCTTGTTAAAAAAAAAAAAAATCCAGAGTTAATAGGCACTATCACATCAGTCTAGATGGGATGAAAATGTATGCAGCATTAAAGAGAATTGCTATTTGTCATTTTCTATGCCTTTCTTTCATACAACCTTTTTAAAAATCAACTATTGGACTCGTGAGACCAAATGGGTGAAGATGTAGGTCCTACATTTCTAATGACTGATTTTTTTAAAAAAAAAAAAAGTACGAGAGAAGGACGTTTAGACTTTCTCATAGCATTACTCATAATAAAAAAATTTAAAAAAAAAATGCTAAGAAGCATATGTATCTACTGGATGCTGCTATTAAACCCTAAAACTATGCCAAGCTTCGCAACAAAGAAAATAACGTAGTGCAGAAACACTGCAAATTTTATTATAAGTTCCTCATAAACCTATATGAAAGTTTAGGTAGTACTTACTACATCATTTACTTACGGCCCAAATCAAGGATTTGGGGCTTCTTGCTACGCTACTTAACATATCATTATTGTAGCATTAAAGTTTATACTAAAGTTTCAAGAAAGTTTCTCTACTAAAGTTTGCGTTTTACAGAACCAAGAGCACAACTTTACAAGCATCATATACACAGCAGCAACATATCATATATATATACAACAATATTACAGAAAACAGGCAGCTCCATTAGCAGGTGATCATCAAGTGAAGAAGATGGGCGAGGTAAACAAGATGCCAATTGAGAGCCATCAAGGTCAGTATGTTGAGGAAAGAGGAGTAGGAGTTTAGCTTCTTTAGCCTGTCATTCAGTTTGCCGATCCGAGACCTGACCACCTCCTCCTCTGCTCGCGCTGCAGCAACCGTGCTTGTTGTAGTTGAAGCTGCAGCATCAGCAACTGGCTGCGCCTCAGAAACCCGGCTGGGCTCACCAGTTAATTCCTCTCTTCCTCTCCCTTCTTCCTTCTCCATCTTCATCCTCTCAAACATCACCTGGAATGTACAACGAAAAAGGAAAAAAAAAAAAACAGCTTTTATAATAATTGAGGATGATTTATACATGGTATAAGAGTGGCAGAACACGTATCAGGTTGGATCGTGAGACATGTGTATAAGCTAGACTATATAGGTTAACTACGTATTTAGTTAAACGGATTATATACCCGCAAATTTAAATTAGGTTTGTGTAGAATTTGCATATACTGAAGTTGGAACCTTGTGAAATAACTAAGAGCAATTTGAGCATAAAGGTGAAGTACCTTGGTGGCTCGTGGCTCCAAGTAAAGCGCATTGAGGAGAACCATCAAAAGCGATGCCAAGAGATTATAGGCCTGCAACATTTTAACCGTGCTTGAGAACATCCTTTTCCTATTGCCCAACACCAGCCCCAAGAAAGCCATCGCAATGCTACAAGCCATGGCTCTGAAATACACAGGATATATCTTGCTCTGCACAATCCCAAACTGCTGCCGCGTCATCGCCGCGGCCAATACATAGCTCGAAATAAACGTAACCCACATGCACATCCCATAAGCCGTGGCGAACCCCAGCAAGTTCACCACACCCATTGCCTCCGGCGATGTCACGTACTTCACAGCACCATGCCCGACCTGTCGTCCGCGCCAAACTATCCCCCTCTTGACTTTGTCCGAAGCTTCTTTAGCTTTCTCCACCGCCTCCTCTTTAGCCTTATCCACATTTTCAGATACATCCGTCGCTATATCCTCCCCAATCTCTTTTGCCTCTTTCACCTTACCCATGGCATCTTTTACGGACTCTTTAGCATGTTCTTCAACCTCGTGAGCTTTATGGGACACCGTTTCTTTGGCTTTACCCAATGCCTCGTGTGCCCTCTCCTTTGTCTCGTCCGTTGCCTCGTGTGTCGCCTCAGATACACTCTCTTTAGCCTTACCCGTTGCAGTTGCTATCCTATGCTTGCATTTACCAAAGGCATCGCATATGAGCTCCTTGGGAAAAGCATGGCTCTCTGTCTCTGATCTCCTACCGTTTTCAGAGGAGGGTTGTTTGATATTCTCCTTAGAGTCTTCTACCATGTTTTTGGCATGTTGTTGTTGTTGTTCTGGAGAGATGGAGAGTTTGGTAATGGGCTGGCCATCTTCCTCATACTCAACAACAATGGTTCTATCGTGGACTTCTTTGACTATCACGTCCACTCCATGCTTCTGCTTCTCTGGACTGGGAGACCACACTCCTGCTGCTGCCAGTGAAGTCAAAACGAGAGACAAGGCCAAGAGGTTCATCATCTATTCTTGTTTCTTAATTTTCGGCTTAATTTCTGGGTCATCAATGGAGGTTTGGTTTGGTATGTGGAAGAACTTCAGTTGCGAAGCGAGGTTTTGGGGTCCGTCTTTAGAGGTTTGAGGTTTTCGTGGGGGCGGTGTAGAGATAGATAGCGCAGAGTCCGAAGCACACGTTGCGGTTGAGTGGATTGACAGGTGTGAGTGCATTGCACACGTAGTATTCTACGTGTCGAACTTGTCGGGGCCTTGACAGAGGCCCAGAAGGGCCTCGAATGTTTTAGAAGTTCTTTGCCGACTGCGTAATTTATATGCTCTTTTGTTGCTATTTATGCTCAAGACTCAAGAGAGTGGCCCAAAGTGAGCCAGCAATTCTAAGTTTGAGAGAAAGGATGAAGTTGTACATTCTAGAAGATGCCAAAAAAAAAAAAGAGAGAGAGATAGAGAGAAAGGTTTGGTTTGTGTGGTGAATGGGTAGTCAACGTGTATACTCTCATTAGGAAGATGCAAACTGTTAAAAAACAAAGAATGATGAAAAGAAGCTAAACCGTGTAAAAAAATAAAAAAGGCAAGTTGCCCATTATTTGGTCGCCCAGATACATCTTTTGGCCTTTGTGGTATTATTTTAACGGTCAGACTCATTTAAGGCTCATAGTTGACCTCTTTTTAACCATTTGTTGACTCTTATTTTGGCCATTTGTTGGCCTAATTTTCAGCCTTTGTAGTATTGTTTAAAACTCAAGCCCATTTAAGTTCCATAGTTAGTCTCATTTTAGCCGCTTGTTGGTTTTCATTTTAGCCCATAATTGGCCCTCTTTTGGCCTCTGTTATTAATGGCTCATCTTCGATCATTGTTGCTGGTTGCCACCAACTTCAGAAAGTTTTCGGACTCCCCACTGCCTGCCATCTTCAAGAAGAGGAAAAAANTATATATATATTTTCAAATTCAAGTTTTCAGAATCTTCCACCTTAAGTTTGCTGGGGAATGTTAAAGTATATTGTGAGATTTGATTGTGTAATTAATTATAATATCTTATAATTAGATTTGATTACCGTACTTATCTACCTCAATTTTCCTGTAAATGGGAGTCTTGTATTGTAAAAACATCAAGTAAATAAAAGTATAATGTAGCAATTTGAGTTTTATCTTGTAGACGTAGGTTATAGATCGAATCACGTAAATCTTTTGTCTCTACTTTTATTATTCTGCTTTTCTTTAATCTATTATGTATCATTATTTTCTAACATGATATCAGAGCCAAAGGTCATGAGTTTAAATCTTGACTCAATCATTCACCTAATTTCAATTAAATATTTCACGTGTTAGGCCTTACCTAATAAAAGAGAGTTTGAGCTTACACGTCAGGAGGAGTGTTAAAGTATTAATTAAATGATTAAACTTACATTTTTTTATCAGCTTAAACTTTTAGGACGAATGATGATTTAACAGGAGAATGACAAATTTTCACTCTATTCGTGAATTTGACATGAATTTAACATAAAATTAGTAAGTTATGATTGAGGTTTTTGATCCGTTTAATTAAATGGATTAGATAATGTTAATCTATATAGTCGTACATTCATACATTGACACAATGCGAACTTGACATACAATACAATATTTGGTGCTAATAATTTTGACACTATTCGTGAACTAGACATAAAATTAGCAGGTTAGAGCTAAGAGGTCTGGCCTATTTAATTAAAAAGGTCAAATTATAATTGATCTTTATATTTATACCTTTACACGACTTGAATTTAACCTTGTAATAATTAATTTGGCAACTCTCTATCCAAGGCTTTTATTACTATTTTTTTTTATAATTTTGAATGGGAGGATAAAATTATAATTTTATAAGGACTTTGCCGAGAAAATGACTGAAGTTTATACAAAATGATCATTTTGATACAGAGACATATTGTAGAGATTTATTTGTTACGAGTCAAATTAACTCCATGGACCAATTTAGTTATTTCCGCTAAAAGCTCTTGTAATGCATAAATTCATGAATAACAAATTATTCATTTAGAGTAAGAGTAATGCAAAAAATACATTTTTATATTATAATTATCTCATAATGCTATATGTGATGTAGCGGAAGCGATAAACGTGAAAGAGAAACTGCGTTCTCAATACACAAAATCAACACACAAGTTGAGAAGAAAACTGATATTTTTATTGATGATAAAACTGATTATTCCCTTACAATTGATCTGAATTTATAGTGAAACATTGCAGCTTCCAAAAGGGAAAAATCTTTTAAGAACGGAAATACTTGGTGGCTACGTAAACCTAATTTATGATGAAAATAATTATGGAAATACTTGGTGGCTACGTAAACCTAATTTATTAAAATATTCTAAATGAAATTAAAGGAATTATTTAAGGGATTATGCTAGAGATCTTCATAATCAATTAGCTGGATCTTTCATTCTTGGATGTCATCTAGTAGTTGACTATTTCCTTTCTTGCCCTGATCTTCTTGATTGGATTCATTAATACCAGTCTCGTTGGCATTCAATTATTAATTAATCAATGAATTAGCCTCATTGGTATCGAGAGGACCTGCCGGTAATTTCCCTTTCACCTTAGGCCCACCGGCCTGTCCTACATCAGTCTCCTCTACTTCAGAAAAACTCGTCCTCGAGTTATCGTCGGAGTATAACGGGTCATTTGGATGATATTCGAACAAATCAGCTACATTGAAGGTGTTCGAAATTGACATGTCGTCAGGGAGTTCCACAACATAAGCGTTGTCATTGATCTTCCTTGTGATTCGAAATGGCCCGTACTTGCAACTCTTCAATTTGCCATAAGTTCCGGCGGGAAAACGGTTCTTGCGTAGGTGTGCCATGACTAAATTGCCTTCTCTAAAAATCTTTACTCGCCGCTTCTTATCTGCCGCTGTCTTGTACTTATCATTTGCTTGCTCTAAATTTAGGCGTACGTCCGCTTGAATTTGCTGAACTCGTTCCGCCATATTCTCGGCTGCTAAGCTTAACCCTGGGAGTTTTGGAAGTGGGACCAAATCCAAAGCATGCTTAGGAGGTTTGGTGTAGACAACCTCAAATGGTGATTTTCCCGTAGACCTGTTGCACATACTGTTGAATGCAAACTTTATCTGAAGAAGATTAAGATCCCACTGCTTCGGCTTGTCTCCCGAGACGCATCTGAGCATGTTACCGAGAGTCCGGTTGGTCACCTCAGTTTGACCGTCGGTTTGTGGATGGCATGTGCTACTGTACTTGAGTGACGTGTCAAATCTCCTCCATAAAGTTACCTAGAAATGACTGAGGAACTTGACGTCTCGGTCGGACGTGATTGACTTGGGTACTCCGTGTAGGCGGACGACCTCTTTAAAGAACAGATTGGCTATGTGGGACGCATCTGAGGTCTTCCTACAAGGAATAAAGTGTGCCATTTTGGGAAATCTGTCAACCACAACAAAAACAGAGTCCATACCTCGTTGAGTCCTCGGTAGTCCGAGTACGAAGTCCATACTCAAGTCTTCCCATATGTTGTCGGGCACCGGCAATGGGGTGTACAACCCGGTGTTTTGCGCTTGGCCTTTCTCGGTTTGGCACACAGGACACTTTTGCACAAACTTGCTGACGTCTCGCCTTACTTGGGGCCAATAATAGCGCTCAGTCACTAGCGAGATGGTCTTATCACGTCCGACGTGACCACCCAATCCTCCACCATGTAGGTCCCGCAAGATTTGTTCTCGTAAGGATGTTCGAGGAATACACAGTTGATTACCGCGGAACAAGTACCCTTCTTGAATGTGGAAGTCGGCTGCCGGTTGTTTGGACACACACTTCTCCCATACTTCGTGAAAGTCATCGTCCTCGGCATACAAATCCTTTAAATGTTCGAAGCTTACAATCTCGGATTGTAACGTCACGAGTAAGGCCGCTCGTTTGCTTAAGGCGTCGGCCACTTTGTTCTGTTGTCCCGACTTATGTTTGAGCATAAAGGTAAACTTTTGCATGAAAGCTATCCACCGAGCATGCATTCGATTCAGACTGTTTTGAGTGTTGACAAACTTCAACGCTTGGTGATCGCTATACAGAACAAACTCTCGTTGCATCAAATAATGCTCCCAATGCTTCAATGCTCGAATGACTGCATAGAATTCCAGCTCATAAGTAGTCCACTTCCGTCGGGCTTCATTTAGTTTTTCACTGAAGAATTCGACGGGCCTCCCTTCTTGTGACAACACGGCCCCAATGCCGACGATCGACACATCACAATCTACCTCGAAGAGTTTATCAAAGCTCGGTAAGGTAAGGACAGGTGCTGATGATAACTTCTCTTTAATCACGGTAAAACTAGTTTCTTGCTCTTCTCCCCACCGGAATTGCCCTTTCTTCATGCACTCGGTGATTGGAGCCACGAGGCTACTGAAATTCTTGATGAACCGTCGATAGAAAGTGGCTAGCCCGTGGAAGCTACGGATCTGACCAACGGTAGTTGGTGTCGGCCATTCTCGGATTGCTCGGACCTTCTCTTCATCCACATGAATGCCGTCGACACCCACAACAAAATTGAGGAACAACAACTTGTCCGTCATGAAAATACACTTCTTTAAATTGACGTACAACNCCGTGGAAGCTACGGATCTGACCAACGGTAGTTGGTGTCGGCCATTCTCGGATTGCTCGGACCTTCTCTTCATCCACATGAATGCCGTCGACACCCACAACAAAATTGAGGAACAACAACTTGTCCGTCATGAAAATACACTTCTTTAAATTGACGTACAACTTGTTGGTTTGCAATACCAATAGAACTTCTCGCAATTGCTCCATGTGCTCCTCGTCACTCCGGCTGTAAATTAAGATGTCATCGAAATATACAACGACAAACTTACCGATGAAGGGTTTTAAGGCCTGGTTCATCACGCGCATGAATGTGCTAGGGGCGTTGGATAGCCCAAACGGCATCACCAGCCACTCGTATAATCCATCCTTTGTCTTGAAAGCTGTCTTCCATTCATCTCCCGACCGGATTCTAATCTGATGATAGCCGCTGCGAAGGTCAAGTTTAGAAAAGACCTTGGCTCATGCAAGCAAGTCCAGCATGTCGTTCAACCGTGGAATGGGAAACGGTACTTCACTGTAATTTTGTTGATGGCGCGGCTGTCTATGCACATCCTCTAGCTTCCGTCCTTCTTCGGTACGAGCAATGCGGGTATCGCGCATAGGCTCATGCTCTCCCTGAGTAAACCTTTACGAATAAGGTCTTCCACCGGATCTTGTAGGATTTTATGCTCATCGGGACTCATACGGTAGTGTGGCAGATTGGGAAGGCTTGCACCCGGCACCAAATCGATGTGATGTTGAATGTCCCGCATGGGGGGCAATCCAGTCGGTAATTCGGCTGGTGCGAGGTCCCTAAATTCCTCCAGCAATTGATGTACTACTGCTGGGATGGCTGCAGTTTGTACCGCTTCCTCACCTTTGACCACCAACGACAAGAATTCTCCAGCTGTCTTCATATCCTCCATGAATTGGCCTTCACTGACGGTGAGAAAAGACATCCTGCTCGTCATAGTTGCCTTGGGGAGAGGGCTATTACTTCCCATTGATACTAATACGATCTTCCGTCCGTGCCACCAGAATAGATAAGTGTTGTCACGGCCCTTATACGTGGCATCCACGTCATATTGCCATGGCCTCCCCAATAGTACGTGACAGGCATCCATCTCCACAACGTCACAAATAACCTCATCCCTATAAGATTTACCAATAGAAAAAGGGATTCGACAAGTATTAGTTACCCGTGTTTCGGTTCCCTTCTTGATCCAACTGATCTTGTAAGGGTTTGGGTGCTTCTCCGTCTTTAATTGCAAGGCTGCTACAAGAGCCTTGGAGACGATGTTCTCACAACTCCCACTGTCAATTATCAAATTGCATACTTTCTGATTGATGGTGCATCGAGTCTTGAAGATGCTGTGTCGTTGCGTCTTCTCCTCCTGTTTTGGTGTTAGCAATACCTGTTGGACGATGCAATTAACAAATTCCCCGTCGTCGCCTTCTGCAAACTCCCCATCGGCATACTCTCCCAGATCCTCTTCTTCCGTCCCGTCATTCTCTTCAGGTGGGCACCCATCTTCGTCCGCTTGCTTCACCATGTTCACGGACCGCCGGGCTGGGCACTCGTTTGAACGATGACCTGGTTGGCCACAACGAAAACACTTTCCTAGCATCGGGCGGCTGTATGGGTTGCTGTTGTTGGGGCCCTTTCCTTGAGATTGGACTGTAGCGCCCTTAGGTACTTGAATACCGCTGCTTTCTCCTTGTGATCGCCGGACTTGTTGGGTTTGTTGTTGGCTTGGTGGCGCATGAGACTCCACTGTTTTCGTTGCCTGTTTGAAGGGTTGTGATCATGAGGGTTGTCGTGCTAGCTGCATCTCAATCTTCATAGCTAGGTTCACCGCCTCAGATAGTGTCCAGACGGTATGTAGGGTGACTTGATCTTGAATGGCTAATCGTAGCCCACTAACATATCGTGCAACCTGCTGCCCTTCTGTCTCCAAAAGGTTATTTCGCGAATCTAGCCGATAAAACTCCTCGGTATAATCGGTAATAGACCGAGATCCTTGCCGACAGTTTTGATATTGTTTATACAGGATTTGCTCATAATCCGGTGGTAGGAACCGAGTTCTCATCAATCTCTTCATCTTAAGCCACGTACGAACCGGCTGTTTACCTTGCCTCCGCCGATTACTCTGCGTCTGTTCCCACCAGGCTGAAGCACCACCACGTAGTTTGTATGCCACTAGCTTCACGTGTTGTGCTTCCGGAGTAATCGAAGAAGTTCTTTACCTCGAGAATCCAATCAAGGAAATTCTCAACGTGGAGATGACCATTGAAACATGGAAGGTCAATCTTGACCCGAAAGTTGTGGGGGTTTTCCTGCCTTCTTCGACCGCCATCATTCTCCTCTTCGAAGTCTTCAACTTCGTCCTCACTAGATAGCTCTTCGAAGGCTTGAGGCCTCCGTCGAGGTTCAGGGCCACGATTTCCAGCTGGAGGGCCACGAGCCTCTTCATTGACGCGATTCCGGTTGGGAACATGGTTCCTGTTGCCGCCGAACCCAAGACCAGCAATGGCTTGTCGTATCTCCCGCAAGTCACGTTCGAGACCGTCAAATCGCTGCCCATAAGTACGAACGGCTGCCCAAAGGGCCTGCACTCCACGCTCTTCGTCGTCAGAGTGGTTGCCTGCGTTTCCATCGTTTGCCATCAGACCAGGATAGTCAAGGCTCTGATACCAATTGATGTAGCGGAAGCGATAAACGTGAAAGAGAAATTGCGTTCTCAATACACAAAATCAACACACAAGTTGAGAAGAAAACTGATATTTTTATTGATGATAAAACTGATTATTCCCTTACAATTGATCTGAATTTATAGTGAAACATTGCAGCTTCCAAAAGGGAAAAATCTTTTAAGAATGGAAATACTTGGTGGCTATGTAAACCTAATTTATGATGAAAATAATTATGGAAATACTTGGTGGCTACGTAAACCTAATTTATTAAAATATTCTAAAGGAAATTAAAGGAATTATTTAAGGGATTATGCTAGAGATCTTCATAATCAATCAGCTGAATCTTTCCTTCTTGAATGTCATCTAGTAGTTGACTATTTCCTTTCTTGCCCTGATCTTCTTGATTGGATTCATTAATACCAGTCTCGTTGGCATTCAATTATTAATTAATCAATGAATTAACCTCGTCGGTATCGAGAGGACCTGACGGTAATTTCCCTTTCACCTTAGGCCCACCGGCCTGTCCTACATCAATATGTCAGTTTAAAATAATCATTGATTTTCTTTTAATAAGGACTAGTCCAACATTAATCAGGACTGTTACATCAACATTGTGAAATAAATATGTAATNGATCCAAGGTTTTTATTACTATTTTTTTTTTTATAATTTTGAATGGGAGGATAAAATTATAATTTTATAAGGACTTTGCCGAGAAAATGACTGAAGTTTATACAAAATGATCATTTTGATACAGAGACATATTGTAGAGATTTATTTGTTACGAGTCAAATTAACTCAATGGACCAATTTAGTTATTTCCGCTAAAAGCTCTTGTAATGCATGAATTCATGGATAACAAATTATTCATTTAGAGTAAGAGTAATGCAAAAAACACATTTTTATATTATAATTATCTCATAATGCTATATGTCAGTTTAAAATAATCATTGATTTTCTTTTAATAAGGACTAGTCTAAAATTAATCAGGACTATTACATCAACATTGTGGAATAGATATGTAATAAAAAAAAAAAAAAATACTTTTATGACTCTTTTAAAAATCAAATTTTCACTCCTCCAATTTTATTTTTTTTAGTTTTAAGCCCCCAAACCTAAAATCCTAATTCCTCCTTTACTTACAACTATCCCACAACATAGATATGGCAGTTCCAACTAACCATTATATATATATATATATAACACATTCTTTTATATACTTATTTGGTAAAAATGGGTGACTAACTGTGGTTATTTTACTTGAGTATGACTATAGTTTGACCTAACCTCATTTTATCAGGGCATCAATGAGACCTAAGGTAATTAATATTAATCAGACTTGTGTGAAGATTTTTATTTCGAATCTCGAACTCATGGCCCAATACATGTCTAATCTCTTAAAAATTTTCTTAAAGTAACTAAATCACCGCCGCTTGTTGTTATAGTGTGTGTGTGTGTATATATATATATATATATAAAACTTGTAAAGTTTTAATAATTAAGAAGAAAAGAAATGCTAGCATACATATGATTTGGTTGAAATATAGTGGGACCTATTCAGACTTTTATATATGATATGACATTATTAGATTTGGGCAGCCTCGATTTCTTAGGCATGGAGGGCCTATTAATTGTGGATATCCTTTTCCTTTTCTTATTTTTATAAACTTGTAATACATTATATTCTTTGCTGCCCATTATACAAGCTAACTAAGGGGTAGTTATCTTTTTGCCGGCCTGAACATATGACTCTATACAACATATAAAAGCTATTGAACATATTTTTATTTTAAGGACATAAAAAAAAAAAAAACATTTTTGAAAAGCAAGTTTTTATTTTTTTCAAATCCATATACAAATTGTAGTCCCAATCAGACAAAGCGATAAGAGAAGATTGGTACATATTGTGTTGATTATGGTATATCTAATATGATCGATTGACTATTGGTCTTCTCTTTTCATCCTTTTTTTTTTTGAAAATAAAAAATACGATAAACCCTAACTGCCCAACCTTACTCCTCCCTGTTAGTCACCTGAATAAGATGGAGAGTTTTTATAATGATTAAATCCAATTAAAAGATATTGATCCAATCTTGTACATGCCAAAATGCACAAGACTGCTTCATGACCTAAAAACCAGTCCAAGCGTGTGATGCAAGGGTTGATTTTACACTTTTACTAACTTCAATGGTCCATCTTGTCTTATTTTATTTTACTTTTGTTTTCTAAGAAATAAATGTCACAAAATAAACAAATTTATTGGAAGAGAATATTAAAGATGTTCTCGAGCATAGATCATTTAACTTTTTTTTGGATGAATGATTAAACTTTATTTTAAGAGAATATTAAACATTGGATGCATGGAATCAAGAAAAGAAAAGAGATTAAAGTCATGATCGATAGTATGTAAACATATATATTAAAATGATAAGGTAATGTATTCTCCAAGTATTTTTCTGTTTGATGTTGTAACTTTATTTTTTATTACTCTCATATCGGTAACTTTCAAGATGTGTTTTTAACTCTGGAGGAATGCTAGCCAACCGTGCATCGTACGTATGGCTAGCTTATGCGTTGACATAACACTATCACGTTAACCAAAAAGAATTGTCTAGCCTCTTCCACCTCAACCAAATTTTTGAGAGTGGTGGCACTACTTTTGAAACTCTCACTGTGGTTGCGACCATCTTTGATGTCCAATTTGTGATTATAACCACTAGATTTAATAGTCATGATTACTTTACATGGTGGTTGAGGGCAACACCAACTAGAAGGAAGTGTGCAAATTTGTTTGACTGACATGACATGACATAACCTTTTTTTTTTAGCAACAATGTTATATAGAATTAGAGAAATATTAAATGTATTTCTAAGTGTTTATTTCTTGATATAGTAGTGAAAACCACCATTAATATATCATATACAAAAGGGAGCTGATATACATCAGCCCAGGCTGATGCAACAGTGCATCAGCCTGGGCTGCTTTTAGTATAAAAAAAAAAATATTTTTTTTTCTGAATGGTCCATCATTTCAGAAAAGTGTCTAGGCTGATGCACTGTAGCATCAGCCTGGGCTGTGCTTTATCTTTACCCTATACAAAATACCTTGTCCAAAATCTATTAAGAATTTACACTCTTATATAAAAACCGTAAGCACTTGAAACTTGAGAGTAAGTTCTTTGAAATTATTTCTTAGGAAAAAAGAAAAAAAAGTTTCTTTGAAATTATTACTTGAAAAGCATCATCGTACCCAATTAGCCTTTTTCTTTCCTTTTTGGGTTGGTACTACTACTACCTAGTATCACCCAATCATCTCCATCTGCACTCAGGCCCAACTGGGTTCAACTGGGTGCACAAAACGAGCAGAATTGGGCTGGGGCCACTGATGAGTCCATTTGTACCCACGCGCCTAATAGGGCGCGCGTGGGAGGGATAGGGAAAGGATGGCATTTTCTGTCTTTTGGATTATTGGGTTACATCTATCATAGAGTGAAATCCCATCGAATTTAATTCATGTATGTGTACGGATAGGGAGGGGCCCAACAGGGAGCTCTGTAACTCCCCCGAAAAGCTGTACATATAATAATTTTTGGTGATTCCCACGAACGTGTCCTGAGGGGCCTACCTTGTTTCATAGTTGAGAGTCGGTGGGGCCCGGCAGTCACTGTCGGTCCCACGCCCCTTCTGTCTCCCACTCGCACTCATAAGTTGTTCTCTTTCTTAGTCTCTTTCGCTGTCTCTCTCTCTCTCTTCCTAGAAAGAGAAACGGTGGTTTTGTTTTTGTCCTATTAAATATTTCTCAGGCCAATTTAATGTATTTTAAGAAAAGAAAAGCAGTGTTTTTACTATTGCCTATGTAAGGGTAATTGTGTCGTCGTCACCGTGGCTTTCTGAGTGGATACCTGGAGAGAGAGAGAAAAGTGGGGGATCGGTTTGGTTGGTTGGACTTTTTGAGGGGTTTTTGAGTGACACAAAGAACCTCTTTTTAAAGGGAGACTGAGAAGAAGAGAAAGACTTCAGCTTTGAATCCCATCTCTCTCTCTCTGTGGCTGCGCCACCACCAGGTCAATTTCTTTTGTAATCCTGATTTTTCTTCTTGGGGTGGTGTTGTTTGCGTTCTTGTGTGTTGTTTGGTTTGTGGGTATTTCTTCTTTTGGGGTTTAGATGAGGTATTGTGCATGTGAAAATTTAAAAGGCAAGGTCTTTGCAAAGGCACCCATTTGGGGTTTCCTGTAAAGTTTCTATGTTTGGGCTGCCATGGTGAGCTTACTGTTTGGTTGCTGGGGAAATTGAGGGAAAGTGAACCAAATGAGATATTGCGTTTGATGGTGTCTTTTCTTGGTTTGTTAAAAAGAACAGAGAAAAAAATTAAAAAACAAAAAAACAGAGGAAGCATGAATCACTCGCTGAAACTGGTTTTGGTTGGTTTCTTTACTTGGGTGTCAAAAAATGGGGGAGTCATATAACAGGCTCTGGATCTCTATTCAGTTCTGCATTTTCTCGGCAACCCTAGGGGCTCATTTAGGGTACATTGAATTTTGGGACTTTTCCTCTGTTATGTTGTTTCATGAGTAGAGTCTCTCATTCTGTGCTTTTGAATTGGGATTTGGATCTTTTCTTGTTTTGAGGTTTTTCGTTTATTTTATTTTACTGCTTTGGAATTGGACACGGTTACACTGAATATCAATTTTAAATATTTATTTTGCTCTAATTCTATGTAACGTTTGCTGATGGTTTTGTCGGTTGTAGTTAGACTATGTTTGTGGTTGATAATACAATGCTTCATTTGATAGCGAAGACGGTGGGGGGAAAAAAAGTGAAATATTAGGTCACGTTGTTTTGGATTCTAACATGTGCAAATTTCATCACAGCTGAGTATGATAGTTTTTAATGTAATTCTATGATTGTTGCAAAAACAATATTTAGAATCATTGTCTGGATTAAGGATCTAATAATTTTAATGCCAATTATTTGTGTATTAATGAGTTGGACTCTTTGTAATAACATCGATATGCTTGTTACTTTGTTTGTTCTTGTTTTTTAATTTATCCAACAGTGGAAATGCTTCTAATTAGAGTAATACAAGAGGATAATTGCCCTGCATCTTACAAAATCTTCATTTGTTTCTTTCTTTTTCTTTTTCTTTTTTGTTTCCCTTCATGAACTAGTGTCCTTCAGAGTGTTTCCTACTCTTAATGCTGTTCTATTTTGTTAGTTGTGCTTTTAGGGCAATATGAGATTTTAATTATAGTTAAATGCCTCCAGCGTTTTATAGTCTCTTGTTGACTTTTGGAAATAATTGAATATGTGGAAGACAGGTGGCACAGATGTGGTAATTACTTGGGTTGTCATGTTCATTAGGTCATTACCATATATATGGAATTTGGTTAGCATAGTCTACACAGCATGTGCTTGTGATTGTTATCATAAATAGGGAAAATAGATATTGGTGCAATGGTGAACCCAAGTTGGCAACTATCTAAGAGATGGAAGACCCCTGGTTTAAAATATTTTTCTACTGTGTTAAATAGATTGAGTTCTAATGGGACAGATGTGTATGATCATCTCTATCTTGTGCCATACATTGTCTTAGTTGGCCTCTAAAGCATTGTGCCTCTCTTTATCTGAAACATACATGGTACGATAAGGCAAAACATACCATCTTAAGTATGTACGATAAGCATAGTCTACACATAAGCATGTACGATAAGTCTTTTGCCCATTCCCTTAGTTGAGTTTATGGTTGCTGGGTGTGTCTTGTTGAGCTGGTGCTTGAGTGGAAAGCTTAGGTAGGCTTTTATAACATCAAACCAAAGTTTAAAACTAGAACCAAACTTATATTGATATGAAAGTAGAGCTTGATAAATGGAATTCGTGTTGGGTTCATGTCAAGTTCGCGAGTTGTGTCAAAAATTGCCAGCATGAGGTTCCTATATCTTGATATGAAAGTAGAGCTTGATTTGAAATTGTAGGGAACCTTGATTTTACAATCCAAAATTTAAAAGATAAATATTCTACTTGGAGGGCTTGATAGATGGAAGTTCTAGATGGATTAAGACCTTTGCAGAGGACAACACTAACATTTTGAAAATTTCATAAATTATACTTTATCCTAACCTTGTTTTGATGAAATCTAATTGGATCATGACTTGTGATACTATATTTTACCAAATACCATAGTTCCTTATGTTCACCCCTAATAATTTTGTAAACAAGATCTAAGGCTTACCAGCCCATTGCAGAGCCTCAGTGTTGTTGCCTTGGTGTCAAATAGACCTTCCCAAACTCTCATATCTTATTTCTATTCTTCTCTTACTCATCAAAAAAAAAAGATCTACTTAACATTCTATTTAATTGATGGGTTGACAACCATGTCAATCTACCACAAAATCATATGTATTATCTTTTGCTGCATAAATCTTTAATAAATGAACCACAAGTTCAGCGATTTACACCATTTGGTGATGGTCTTGCTCTATTGCTTTCCTAACATAAATAATTTGACAGGGTACATAAAAAACTTTAGACCATGTACTATGTAAACTTGTTGCTAATTTTTGTTGATAATAACATTTGTTAATGAAGTCTAGGAAAATTACCAGAGCTTGGAAGGTTTATAAATCTTAATCTGAAGTTAATATGTTGTAAGCTAAAATATATGGACTGTATTCATGTGTCTGCCTCAGGATGTTGAATTATCTTTGCCTATACATTACACTGATGAATTGTAAAATAGTCCTTTTCCTTTTTGGGATAAGATGAATTATTAATGTAAGAAATGTTCAGTGTGGATATATCACTCATTTGAAGTTTGCATGTCTTGTATGACCTAATCATAGAAGTTTCTAAGAATGTATTATATATGTGCATGTCTTTCTCAATATACCTATTGAGTTTATATCTATTAAGAAATGTTTCCACCTTGTTTTCTGTTCCTACACTCGCATTTGTCATCATAAACATGAATATGCCCTTGATATTAATGTTCTGTACTCTTACAAAACGACCTAAATTTGTTCGTGGCTTATTGGGCCTGTTGGGGCATCTGTAAATTGTTGACAGATTTAATAAGAAAATCAGCTTTCTAGCATTTCAGATCCCAGAATGGTTGGCTTTTGCCTTTCAGACTTCTTGATTAGGATTTTTGTCAAATCAGACATCCAACATTTAATTTGTTGGTCAGTAGGCTCTGATAATAGCAACGGGAAAGGAAAAGTTGTGGATGTTATGCTGGTTAAGACAAGTGTGGAAGTTAGAATTTCTTATGTTGCTAAGACTTATAGGTAAATACAACTCAAGCACCACCTCCATGAGATTTGATCCCTTGACATCGCCCTTCACCCATGTTTGTGGGAGGAGGAGATGCTCTTTGGTGCAGAGGCTGTTGGTAAAAGTGAAACAAAGGCCACATATATATAGCTTTTTCCCCCTTTTTTTTCCCAGCTGAATATTGAGCATCATTTTATAAAGGTTGGTTCCTGGAGTTAATATTTTCTTTTCTGATTAATGAAGAATTCGGTCAAAATGGTCTAGCAAGAAGCTATGACGTGTTTTGACCCCAAACTTTCTTTACAACTTCAGTTCATTACATTAACCCTCATTCCAGTCATCAATCAACACATTATTTGCAAACAGCTTATATGACATTTATTAAGGATGAAATGAAGGTCTTTTTCTCTTACCATACCTATTAAAATGAAGTCTTTTGGCATGGTTAGTGCTGCTAAGTGGGCAAGCTTGGTTTCGTTGTTGCTTAGATACTGAGCTAAAAGTGCCCTGTGGACCATAATATTAAACAAGCCTCTTGCCTTAAAGTTTATCTATATTCTTTTGCATCTCTGACATTAGTTCCATAAAGTTTTAAGTAAGATAACTTACCTATAATAAACGTTCTTGCAGGAAATAGAGTTGTCCATAGCTGGCTCAGTATTTGATTTACTAAAACTTGAAAACATCATGCTGTGGTGTTCCAGTGTTCAATCACCCATCTTTAATGACTGATGGACTTGCTGATCTCTCTAGGATGCAAAGATGGTCCATGATGCTGCAGAATCATGTCCTTGTTAATAATTAGTAAAGCAGTTTGCCACTTGTCATTCTTCATGGTATATCTGTAGCTTTGTTGCTGAAAGAATTCGGTGGCTTTTGGTGGGTTGAACCTTCTTTACAGGTTATTCCAGTGAGCTGATAATAACGCATCATTACTTCTTTCAAGTTGATGATCTCAAAATACTGTTTTCAAGGCCCATATCAAAGTATCTATGGACCAGCATGATCTAAAAGCAAGTGGAATGGCGAATGATGTGCAGCAGCTTTGTTCTCTAAGAGAGCACAATCATTTAGGGGAGGCAAATAGCTTATCTGATTGTTTTGGAACATGTACTGATGGAAATGCTGGACTGCAAAAACAAGATCATGAATCTGACCATGAAACAAGTGGTCGTAGAGCTGATACACTGCCAGAAATGGAGAGGAATTATCTAATTTCTTCCACTGATTGTACCGTAGAAAATATTGATGTTTTGAGACAACCGTCTGCTGTTATTTCCACAATGAAAGAGTCCATACTTGGGAAAGAACATTGTGCTGAAGGTGCTTCTGCAGTATTATCCTGTTTTAATGGACTTGAAGGCCAGGGGAATCCAAAGCAGGGTGAAGTATCTGCACTTTCCCCAGAAGGGAATGCTTCTACAAAGAACATCTCCATGAAGAGTGATATTAGCTCAGACAGTGGACAACGGCTTGACAAAGAAAATAATGATGAGTTAGTAGATGGGAGAATAACTGGGTATTGGTCAAATGCTGGTGAAAGTGGATTGAAGTCTGTGATGCAGGCATCTTTCCATGATAAACCGTACAAAACTGAGTCTTCATCTTCAAACTCAACACATATAACTCTTCCAGCTTCTTCAAATGACAGCTGTCAGGTAACATCAGTGGATGTTAAAGCATGTACGAATAGCAAAACTAGTGCCATGGACACTTCCACTTGTACTGACTTCAAGAGTAATCTTGAAGAGCCTGCAGTCCGAATTTTAGCAGTGGGTATGGCGTCACAAGCTTCCAAAGATGTGCTAGATTCTACCATCTTTCATCCTGGAAAACAACAAAACGCCATTAAGGTTTCAGAAATTGTTAATGTCAGATCAAAGGATAGCTATAGGGTGCTGGGAATGATTTCAGACCATAACTCTCTTACTGTGGAAGATATTGATCTTCAAAATCCAAACCTGTTTAAGAAGAAAGTCACAGAAAATTCTAATCATGATAAAGTGCAGCCCTGTTATGTGCTGGATGATGCCCTGGAGGTGGCTCGGAGAGTTGCAAGAGAAGTGGAGAGAGAAGTTGGTACATATAGGGAGGTTTCAGGAAGCTCATCTTCTGTACATGAGAAAAATGGTGAGGCAGTTCATATGAGCTCTGTTGATTCTGCAGATTCAAATAAAAGAGACTGCTTTACAGAGACTGGAAGCGAAATCCAGTTTTGCAGTGACCAAGATAACTCTGATAGTTTTTGTTCTATCAAAGAGGTGGTGGATCTAGAAATGGCAGCAAGAAATGAAGGATTGTACTTGGAAGTCAAAGAGCCATCACATGGCACGGATCCTAGGATGATGAATGTATCCAATGATTGTCTTCATCATCAAGAATCATCTTATGTAACTACAAAGCCTGAGGATGTAGCTGCCAGTGACCAGACTACTCGTATCTTTGGATTTGATCTTAATGAAAATATCTTGGCCAATGAAGATGAATACCCCGAACATTCAGTCAATGAAACTATATCTTATCATGCAAAAACTGTGATAAAGCCGGTACCTGTTCTGGCTAAATCTGGAATTCCTTTTTCCTTACCTATGCTCCAATCAAAGTGTGAAGAGGAACTAGGCGGCTGGAGGAAATCCGCTGCTAGTGCTTTCAGACAAATATCTCTTTCCAAGAGTTGCAATAGGAATAAGTGGTCATCCCCCAATGATAACAATGACTGCTCAAAACAATCACAGGTTGAAGGCATTGACCTCAATGTTGCTGCTGCAGGAGTTGATTTTGACATTGAATTGCTTCCAGACAAATGTGTCCAGGAACAGTCTAGCTTAGCTTCTGAAGAGTCTTCTATGGAAGTCAGTTCTAAACGAGCAAAGAAGTTTCATTTTGATCTCAATTTTGTCAGTGAAAATGATGACAGCTATCGTCAATTGTCTCCACCAGCTTCATTATCAGGATACTCTGTTAGGGATTTTGATTTAAATGACAACCCAACATCTGTGGATGCAAGCGTTGATGCTCACCAGCAAGGCCAAGGTACACAAGCAATACGAAACGGTGCATTAGATGATGATCCTGCAGTTTCATTTATGGGCATAGCAAAGCAACCAGACTCAAGAAGTGTTGGCACTGGGTATTTGGCAGGTTTTAGTCCTTTGCATGGCTTCACCCATGGTCATGCCAGACCCCTTCAGGTAGCTGCATCCAGTGTGCTTCCCTCAAATGAACAAATGCAGATGGTACATCCACTGCAACACAAGTTGACTTATACACCACCACCTCCAGCACCACCTCATCCTTTCCTCTATAACAATGGATTCTGCATTGACCCCAACAGCCTATCCTCAACTGCGTACCCTCCTAGTTTCCTCCCCTACATAACAGATCCGCGCGGAACCACTATCATCCCTCAAGTTTTAGGTTCAGGTGCTCCGCATATCATGAGTGTTCCTGGTGGAATGGGTGCACTTTCTGCCCTTTCGGGTGCTCGACATATGATGAGTTTTCCTGGTGGATCAGCCCCTAGTGACATTGCATTCATAAGGCCCAGTTTTGACCTAAATGGCATAGCTGCTACTTCAGAGAATGGAAGCAGAGTAGACAACGCCAGACAACTGTTTATTCCTGTAAGCAATTCGACCCTTGAAGAGCCAGTCAAGTCTTTTCAACAAGTTGCTTTCCCTGCCATACCCATGAAAAGGAGGGAACCAGATGGGGGATGGGATTCTCATCAGCTTAGCTATAGACAGGTGACTTCTTGGCAGTAGGTTTTGACAGCCTCCATCACCTGATGCTTCATAGTGCGCTCTTAAGCTGAAGAATACTTTATGATTTGCTACTGTAGTTCAATTGTTTAACCTGACTACGGTAGTTACATGGAGTCAGACAGGCTTCCACAAATATGATTTGAGAATATAAGTTTTTGTCTATTATTCTTTGCCCTTTCTAATTTGATTGTCATTTTATCTATGAAATTTCGGTTGTACAAAGGGCTTCTGTACATATCAACTATTTATTTAGCAAATAAGGAAATCAGTGTTGTCATATAGTTTCTAGACATATCACAATTCCTATATGAGTGTTTTGCATGCATCTAGTTAACACTCTTTATATTAATACAAGTTTATCTTCTTCTTTTTTTTTTAAAAAAAATCTCTTCTCAATATTTTTGCAGTCATTTTGTCTGTTGAATTGGGTTTATTTATTTATTTTTAAATAGTAGAACCACTGCCTATAGCCCCGTACAATAGCTGATAAGCAGACTAAATAATAACAAAAGAAAAGTTATTTATATTATGCAGAAGATAACAAAAAATTCGAGTAACTCAACATCTCTAAAATATGTTAGCTAGTGTTTACCTCAACATCTCTAAAATATGAGTAACTCAACCTCAAAGAATATGTTAGCTCGAGTATTATTTACTCATTAAAAAAATTCGATATAGTGGGTTTTATGGAACTTTTCAAGTATGAAAACAAAAAATATCCTTAACTTAAGGAGGACTATATTTCATTATCAGATAGTTTGCATAGAGTAGGTTGTGATTTTGGAAGGTCTAAGGGAATGTCTTTAGCTGTTTTTATATGCAGAAAATTATTTAGACAATGCATCTTGAGACACAGCTGCTTGTTTTCGGGTTTGATGGTTTATACTTGAGGAGAGGGGATGTTTATAACTTTGAAGGTTCTATGGAATGCCCCTGTTTCCCCCTTCTCCCATAAATAAATACATCTTATTCTGCAAATACCAACCTTTTGTACCAATGATAGGGAAAGTAAAACATTAATCAGGCAAGGAATGATAATGAAGTGCTGCGAGCCTATGATAAAATGTTTAAACAGTAAAGAAAAGATGCCATTATGAGGAAATATTAGTGAATTTGGCTTATGGAGCCCCATAGCATCACTAATAGAGAATGACAATTTGTCTATGCATGCGGAAAGATTCTTATTGGTCCTGCTTAGTTGTGCTTTTGTTTGTATCTGAAAAATAGTTGGTTGTAGTTTGTTTTCTTGAGCATTTTGAGTGCAGCTACTGGTTTGTAGTGTTTGATCTTTTAGACAGCTGTAGGCATTTCTCTTTAGGTAAATAAAATTCATTCCTCCAAGACACAAAACGAAAAGGCAAAAAGAAAATGGAAAGAAGGGTTCTCACTAGACTGAACACAAACCAAGATAACTTTGAACTGAAATGGCTTAAAGTCTGAAATGTCACAGACAAAGGGAAGATTATGGACTGGCAGACAATATATGTAGCCAATGCCTAGGGGCTTGGACCAGTAGATGATCATGTTAACGATATTTACTTTACACATTAAAAAAGTGTAGAGCCTTTAGAAAGATATCACAAATGTGAGCAATTATTATAGTATAGTTGGGCCTAAACTTAAGGTTTTAGGTTTTGGGTTGAGTGATATCTTAACATGCTGTAAAAGACTATTTAAGATGTAATCTTCAAAACAAGTGGTATAGTGGTACCAGAGTTGATGATGGTGTACGGTATTGGTGGAGTGGCACATGCATGGACAAGGGTTCTTGCCTTCTTGGAGCAGGGACAAACGTGCAAGGTGTAGCATTGACAGAGGTCCCTACAGTAAGGGGCAAAAGTTCATGGCACAAGCAGAACCTACTTGGCAACATAACTGATCTCAAAGAAAGCTCATAAGATGGATATTGATAAAAAGGCTTCAGTTTCAGAGAGTATAGTAATGTGGTGATGAACTCACATTTGAGGGAGAGATAGTTGAGTATGCACGTCTGAGTGTATAAAAATTGAGTCATATATTAGAAAGATGTCACAAGTATGAGTTGTTAATCTGACATAGTTGGGTCTAAACCTATAGGCTTAAATTTTTAGGTTGAGTGGTGTCCTAAAATGCTATATTATGGTCTCACAAAAAAACTCTTTTAAGGTGTTAATGTTTCTTACAAGAAGATCAATGACATAGTTTGCAATTAAATATAATAGACGTCTGTCTTGATGATAAGATTTATACTGTGTGAGGTCTAAATTAACTAATATATGCACAGAAATTGTGGAAGAACATAAAACAAATGTGTAAAGGACTTACTGATTTTGGTTGATTTTTGGCTATTGTTTATAGGAAAGTATGGATCAAAATAGGAAAATATTACAAAAATGTATTAAATGATAATGGCTCTTCGAGAGGCCAATCTCTCCGGCTCAACAATGGACACTCAAAATATTCTTCTCTCCCCCCCTTTCTGCTGAGCAAGTCTCTTCTTATAGACCCAATCAGTTACAACCTCCTAACAGAAATTGCCAGCTATTTGTCTAACAACTTAATAGACCCATTACAACTAAATATCCACTAACATAATAGACCCATAAAGGCCCACTAACCTTATAGACCCATTAAAGGCCCACTAACTTATAGACCCATTACATTCCTCATTCCTTCAAAACACCTTGCCCGCAAGGTGTGGTAATCAAGCAATATAAAAATAGAGACTACTCTTCCATTTACAACATTGTGGGTAATGTTGATCACCATAGCCCATTCATTCGCAAGGCCCAACCTGTTAATATGGTAGCTCAACTCACTCTATTGCCTAGAGAAAGAAATTCCAGCTTCCATACAACCACCTCAACTAATCACACACTACACACACGATTGCTCCTTCCTGACAAGTCCAACTCTGCCATTTGTAGTGGATGTAAACAAGGAAACGTGCCTTTCACCCAAAGGCCTCTGTGAAAGAATATATATATATATATATATATTTTTCTTTCCACATGCCAGCACATTTCTCACGCGCACAAACACTAGGTAGACGGTACTGTTAACCTTTCACTGCACCGTTTCCTTGTTTTTTTTTTTTTTTCACCTGCCACCTGCTCTTACTTGAATCCAGAACAAATTCCACTTCCCCATGGACAGCTAGCACGCCTCACCTCCTGTCACTGTCTTCCCCAGGCCATTTGTGCTTTCTACCACTCTCCATCTTCGATGGAATCTCCTTATTTCCAGCTGTCCGAAGCTTAGTTGTGCATAGGGCTTTCCATTTCTGTAGAGCTAGGCAGAACGCTTGCTTGCCTTCGTGCTTTCTAAAGGGCTTACAGCAATTCCATTTCCAGTTTCCTTGCCCTTCCGTGATAGTTGCAGGAGGCCCAATTCTCGGCACCCACGGTGGCTTCCACAAAGGGAACTTCCGACGCCATCGGTGCTTTAAACCCACAAAATATTTCAAAGCATTAGAAACACTCCATAAATTCACGGTGGTGTTCGAAACCCATACCTCACCCCTTTCAATCGAGGACTGAAACACAAATGAGCTCCAAATCTGAATCGCCGCCCTCAGCTTCATCTCCACAATCAGAGGGCTCTCTTCCATGGGCTCGATCTCTGTGGACAAGTCTAAACCCTCATCTACAATGGATTTTTCTACATCATCTTTGAGGGAGCCTTTCTGGTTGGGATCTTCAATGGATTTCACTTGAGTACCGGAAGCCATGTCTGCCTTCTTGAGTTGCTGGTTGTTTGCTTCTTCTTGCTCAATTTCTTGCACAATCTGAAGAAGATTGTCCCATTTACACCCCAAATGGCGTGTGTTCTCCACCATTACCTTCATAGTTTGTTGCAGTTGGCTCAATATCTCCAACGCCTTTCTTAGTTGTAGATCCTGGAATTTCATTGTAGGATCGTCGGCTCGTAGATACCAATTGTAAAGGACTTACTGATTTTGGTTGATTTTTGGCTATTGTTTATAGGAAAGTATGGATCAAAATAGGAAAATATTACAAAAATGTATTAAATGATAATGGCTCTTCGAGAGGCCAATCTCTCCGGCTCAACAATGGACACTCAAAATATTCTTCTCTCCCCCCTTTCTGCTGAGCAAGTCTCTTCTTATAGACCCAATCAGTTACAACCTCCTAACAGAAATTGCCAGCTATTTGTCTAACAACTTAATAGGACCCATTACAACTAAATATCGACCTAACATAATTAGACCCATAAAGGCCCACTAACCTTATAGACCCATTAAAGGCCCACTAACTTATAAGCCCAGTACTACAGATTGAGCAGAGATTCAGTACCAAGAGAAGTCAACAAATCATGAAATTTAGATTGCTGAAATCACAGAGCAATACGATTTGATAATATCTCATTCCAAATGAAAGGACTAATTAAACCGAGGGTTATTTTATGCAAGGGATCCGTTGCTCGGGCCGGTCTCCGTTCTTTGTTTTTGCTTATCTGTTCTTTATGTTATTCTTTGTACTTTTCTGTTGGGTTTTGGTGGGTTTTAGTCTCCCTCTGTTGCTATGGTTTATTTCTACTGCGGAGACTAGTGCTTTACGGAGATAGTACTCCCTTGTATTCGGATCCAGATTCGTTTATGACAGTGTCGCTTCCTGCCTCGGTTTCCCTTGGGAGATTGTCGGTGTTACTTGGTTGGGAGTGCAGATGGGTTTTGGACCTCATGAGGTTCTTTACACCTGTAATTAGGGTTTATGAACCTCTTGAGGGTTTGTGTGACTACTTCCTGTGCTCCTTTGCCTTTGAAACCGCTTTATGCGGCCCCTTTGAAAGGACCGGGTCATTTATTTGTCCCATTTCCTACTGTTTCGTTACTTACACTGTTATGTTTCGTTTTTGGGTTGTTGTAGGGGAGCCCACCCCTTTTCGGTATTTTGATCCCTTGTTAACCCTTCCCCTTATTTGAATTAAAAAAAAAAAAAAAAAAAGGGTCGTTATGACAGCTTATTGTTGGTTCTTTTGGACAAATATTCTCTGCTATTACAATATATTAATATCTGTTGCATGTCTGAACAAATTTTCATTGTTATAAATAACTGTTCCATGTCAATTCTTTAATGTTTTCATGCTCAATAGCTGTAAATTTCTTGCTAATACATACTTTGGATCACTCTTGGTGGTTCCGAAAGGACATGCATTTGATCTATGCATATCAGAAGTACTGCTTCATGCATGCTTCTTCATATGCACATACATGCACATGCATACTTGTCTACCATAGCCATAGGAGAGTACTGAAGCAGCTTTTGAATGAATGTTTTAAGCTGATTTCTGATCACTTCTCCCACTTGCAAAAATCTCCCCCACCATAAGATTTTTTTTTTTTTTTTGGAACCATTTTTGCTGTAGGAAGCTATACTTAAAACCTTTTTCGAATTATGCTAGACGCTCTTTCATGGAATAAAATTTGTCCATTATCATCTCCATAGTTAAATCTTTAGCAATTTCTATAAAAAGCTACATCTAGAGACGTGAAAAAGTCATTTTTGTTGGAGCCATAATATAGAAAATTATATTTTTGTAACAACTTCAAAATTTTTTGGGGTTGTAACTAGGGACCCTCCAAAGCTTAAGGTAGCTTCGCCTCTGTGTAAGTTGTGATATTCAGGCAGTTGCAAGCTATTCAACAAGAGAAATGTTACAGGTTCTTCTTTTGTCCTTCTCCTATCCTTCTACATTTTAAAATTATCATTGGATCTATAAGTCTTATGTGGTCCCCACATAAAATTTATAGATCCAATAGTGATTTTAAAAAGTAGAAGGATAGGAGAAGGACACAGGAAGATGCTACAATTTCATAAACTGTTTGACGTACCAAAAGTTGAAATTGCATAGACAAGGATTACCATTTTTAACTATAATATTAATTAAATTTATCAGTTATTATCAATTTAAACTTTAAAAATAATTAATAATTTAATATGTATCAAAACGGAAGTCTTGAGACGAAACCGTAACCCTACCGTTTCTCATCCATTTCAATTAAATATCTTCTTAACATTAGAACCCCAAAGTGCCCTTGGTCTTCAGAAAAAGTAGGTAGTCCACTGGAGGGCTGTTTGGCAAGCCTTAAATCATTCGGCCGGGTCTGAACTACAAACTTTGAACAGGAGAAAGAAGTAGTTGGAAAAAGGCAATGAGAGAGATACCTACCTACCTAATGCTAGTCAATGAACCTTGCTAACTAATTTAAAGTCCTTCATTCATTATGTGAACTCACGTGATTCTTTATTGGCGTTGAGTTTTGTACAAAATCACCTACATTAATTAATAACCTATGCCCACATACTCCATGTCTCTTTTTAAATTTTCAACTACTCTATATAAAGAGTTGGACATGGTTGCAAGAAAATTTTGAGAGATTTTCCTGCTAACAAAACTCATACTCTTTCTTTGCGTTTTTGGAAAAAGATTTGTTCTCCAAAATCTTTGGGAGGACTTGATTTCCAGCTTATGGGCGATCATAATTCTGCACTACTTGTTAAACTTGGTTGAAAATCATTAACAAAGAGAATTTTCTCTGGGTGCATGCTACTTATGGGAAATATCTTAGGAATTTGGATTTATTCGAGACCTTTACTAATCCATCAACTTCTTGGATCTGGAAGGGTATTTTATCAAATTTGGAGATTGTCTTGGCAGGGGCTTGTAGAACCATTTCATCAAATTCTATGCTTAATGTGTGGGAAAATCCATGGATTCCATCTTTGCCTCAATTTAAACCATTGCCTAACATAAATACTTCCATTAATCACTCATTCTGTATTTCTGATTTGATTGATCCGATCAACAGAACTTGGATCCCTGATCTTGTTTTTCAGGCTTTTAATCTCATATCTGCAGAAAATATCATGAAAATACATGTTCCCGGATCTCCTCCTTCTTCAGATTAGTTCTGGGCGCCAACCTCAGAAGGTATTTTTTCGGTAAATTCTGCACATGATATTGCATCTGGTGTTTTATCTGCTACTAGTGACCCCTTATCCTCTGGTGATTGGAATTGCTTGTGGAATCTCAAGCTGCAACATAGACACAAGCACTTATTACGGAGAATTACTTGGAACATTCTTCCTACTAGACAGAATATCTTCAAATTCAAAATCTCGGCTTCTTTAGAAGATAAAGCTTATCCCATTTGTAATGGCCCTACTGAATCTACTCAACATATTTTCTTAGACTGCATTCTTGCTAAAGCACTATGGAGATCTTCCACATGGCCTTTGGATTACTCTTCTTTTGCTGATCTACCCATAGGTTGTTAGGTCAAGGCTATTTTGGAAACTCTTCACATTCCTATATTTGAAGTGGGAAATGTTTAGTTATCAGTGGTTATTGCTCTAGATGCAATATAGGGTGCCAGAAAAAATTGTGTTCATAATAACGTTACTCCAAATTTTCATAATTTGGTGATTCAAGTTCAAAAATCTATTGATATTCATCAACAGGCATGGATTGCCAAGGATCTAATAGCATCATAGAATCCTCCACCTCTTGGTTTTCTTAAGATTAATTTTGATGTTGCAGTTCGTCCAAATTATATGGTTGCTGTGGCAATCATCTCTAATCATGATGGATCTCTTCTTTGGGCTACTGCAAAGAAACTACCTCTTTTGGATATTAATGCGGGAGAAGCACATGCAGCTTTATTAGCAGTGGAAACAACAATAAGTTTTTTTTTCCTTCTTCAAGATTAATCTTAGAAGGTGACTTTTTGATAACCATTACGGCTCTGAACAATTCCACTTATTGTATTGAATGGTCATCTAAAAGAATTATTGCAGATGTAACTTTTCTTTTATCTTCTTTTTCTTCTTGGTTTGCAACCAAGGTTTCTAGAAGTATTAATCTCCGGGCACATTTAGTTGTCAAATAGGCTGCTTTCCATAATGTTTATAGGAGCATTCTCACTTCTCTTCATTTTCTATCANGGTTTTCTTAAGATTAATTTTGATGTTGCAGTTCGTCCAAATTATATGGTTGCTGTGGCAATCATCTCTAATCATGATGGATCTCTTCTTTGGGCTACTGCAAAGAAACTACCTCTTTTGGATATTAATGCGGGAGAAGCACATGCAGCTTTATTAGCAGTGGAAACAACAATACGTTTTTTTTTCCTTCTTCAAGATTAATCTTAGAAGATGACTCTTTGATAACCATTACGGCTCTGAACAATTCCACTTATTGTATTGAATGGTCATCTAAAAGAATTATTGCAGATGTAACTTTTCTTTTATCTTCTTTTTCTTCTTGGTTTGCGACCAAGGTTTCTAGAAGTATTAATCTCCGGGCACATTTAGTTGTCAAATAGGCTGCTTTCCATAATGTTTATAGGAGCATTCTCACTTCTCTTCATTTTCTATCAGTTGTAAGAATCAATAGTAGACATGATCCACCTTGATCCATTCCCCTTTTCCTAATATTGCTTAAAAAAAAAAAAAAAAACCTATTGATGTTGAGCTTGTTTTCATAACAAGCCCTCTATTCTACTGCAATCTAACTTTATGTGAGGGGTTATTTCAGTTTGTAAAAATGGGGATTGAGATCGCATCGAATATTTAGGGTATTGCACGATATGCAATATGAACAACCTAGATTCTTTCATATCATTAAAACGTAAAATTTTTTCAATTTTCAATAGCCACCGACATCCCCTACTTTTAGTGTCACCACCCTTGCCAGCATCACACCACCACTACCAGTCTCCCACCACCGCCACCTTTAGGAGATTGGTTGTGGCGGTCATGAATATGAAGGAAGGTAGAGGTCGATGGCTGTTGAAAAGAGAAAAAGTTTTAAATTCTTAATGATGTGGCGAAATATTAACCGTTCATTTAAAATGAGTAGCTCCAGTTAGAGCTATTGCACAACATGCAATACTCCATGTATTACACACGATCTCAATCCTAAAAATGGAGTAAGCTTTCTCACCTCAAATTCTTATTATCCTCACGATAATGCTTTATTGCATAAAAAATGATGAAGGCAAAGCATAAAAATAAAAAAATAAAAAAATGATAATGCTTTTTATCGCAAATCTTTCACATAATAGTGGTTTTGAAAAATCAAATAGAAATGAGACAATATGTGAATTAAGAAAGAGAATTGCTATTTTTTCATGTCATCCATCGTCCTTCATTTTTTTTTTTTCAAATTCACCATTGAATCAATAGCACCCATATGTAGATTTTACAGATTTCATGATGAATTTGAAAAAGAGATAAATGAGAAATGGATTAGAGATGAAACAGTAACATGTCTTAAAAAAAGAGAAAAAAAAAGTCAATTCAAATGAAGTGTGCAAAAGGCCTCAGAATATATCTATGAAAATAGTATTAATTGCTACTTGAGCAAGGTTGAGGCTTTTACAGAATATGATCATTTTCATTTTAAGTAAAAATGAGATGAATTATTTCATGATTAAAATTTAATATTATTGTATCTAACGGTATAAATAATGTTATCATATGATAAATTATCATGTGATAAATATATTGACACACTGTTTAAAAAATTTAAATAATTTGATACTATTTACACCTTTAAATATAATAACATTATAAAATCGTTCTTTTCCATTTCAAAAGACTTGGAAAAAATCATTATCCGGCTTTTATATAAGCTACAATTAATATTTTAATACTTACCAAAAAAAAAATTAATATTTGGATAGAAAAGCGTGACAATGACTACTATTTTTTTTTTTTCTATAAATTTATGATGTGCAAGTGCATGTCAGTGTCCGTGGACCGTATTGTATGAAGACCTGTACAGCTGTACTGTACGGTTCGTCACGTTCACAAGGACCACCTGGTCCTCCTCTATGCTTGATTCAATGGTGCTGCATTTTACTTAGTTAATTTTAATAACCTCAATCCGCGCTTAAAAAATGAACAAAAAACTCAATCAACGACAAACGTTATATTAATTATTTTTTTCTTTCTTCATACTAGTTAAACATTTTTTTTTTTTTTTTTAAAAAAAAAAATTTCTCTTTTTCTCTCTCTCTATGGAACCGAGTGTTGTACTCGATCATGTTTGCGAAGTCAATAAAAAAGGTCTTGCCACCGCCGCCTAGACCGCCGTATAAAGCAAAAAATTCATGCTTGTTGCCGTCCCACCGTGTTATTCACAACCTCCTAGTCTTTCTCTAGCCCAGACCGTCATGCCCGCTCTCTAATTCTGATCTCTTTCTCTTTTAATTCTCTACATTTCTCCGCTCATTAGAAGCTCATCTTTGAGGTTCTATTTGTCCCCAACATACAATTACACTCCGTGGCTCACCGTTTGTTGCCATCCCTACACCATCCCACTTGCCCATAGCCTAGACCGATAAGAATTAAGTAAGATGCATAAGCAGATGCCAATGCCCCAACAAAACAAGTCTTAAAAATGTGTGGAATATACACATGCAAGTATAAAAAGATTTGAGTCCCACTTATTTTAAAGGCTAAAGTACCAAAGCTACTAAATCTTTCTTTCTCACGCATATTCCATTGGTAAAGTCACCATCTTTCGAAAAAGGGTAAACAATAGTAAGATCAGAAGCCAAAAGCTGCCATGTGCTCTTGCATGTGGGTATGGTGCTACAAACAATCTAACATGGAGAAGCAAAACACTTTCTGGATTCCATTCCTTAATTACTCCTCCATTTTTTATTTTTTATTTTTTTATTCTTTTTATTATTATTATGTCGTTGATGCGGCGCTTCAAATGTGGTCCGGTCATGTTGGACTCACTAATTCCATCCACTTTTAGATTATTATTATTATTATTCTAATTGATCAACACCCACCTCAATCATTGGTTCAATGAAAAATTGAAGAGGGACTAAAAAAAGGGGAAAAAAAAAAAGACTGGTAATGGTGCATTACGGATTGACATCGTCTGCAATTTTTAAAATTACAAAGGGCCTGTAATTCGATCAATCTTAGTCAGCCATTTGAACGGTTAAGAACGAGCCACATCGTTAAGAGCCAAAGATACCCAAAAAAACAAAAAAGTCTTTCTCAATTCTCAATTTGTATAGCCATATAGTCTAAGGCTCGTTTGAGATTGTGTTAGAGAGCTTAAAAAATACTTTTATTACTTAAAAAGTTGTATTAAATAAAAAGTTGACATATTTAATAAAAAATTTTAAAAGTAATCCTTTAATTTTTTACTCTAAAAATAGTCAAGACACATTTTAAAAAAAGCTTAAAAATAAAATTTTTATTAAAAAATTTCTTTTGACTTTAAAAGTTCTAATTACCGACGCAATTTCATACTGCCCCAACACGTTTACAGATTTGTTCGACCTATTCATCGCCGACAGAATGAAGATCTTTAATGGAAGACAAAGGATAGGCATATGACGTTAAGTTCCACCTACACCTTGTATAGTATTCACTTTATGCTTCTTTTTTTTCCTTTTTTTTTTTTTGTAATTTTAAAAGCACAATGGTAAATAGTAAGTGCCTGCATTGAGAAAAATTGTCGGATTCACTTTACTTAGGCATATAAGCTTCACACTCCGCTACGGGTTGTTTGGGATAAATGGGCTCTGCAATCAATTTTTTTTGTGAAGCTACAAAGCTAGTCGGTGAGAAATTTGACTCCTCACAAGCAAGTTGCCATAACCAATTCAAGGGTGTCTTCATCACTTCCTCGATCCAAAAATAATAGTAAATAGAGTCGTGCACGGCGTGAGCGTCCGTTTTGGAAAAAAAAAAAAAATAATTTTTTTTTTTTTTTTAAAAAACAGGCTTAAATTTATCTAATTTTTATTTTATTTTTCTTTAAGGTTATGAAATGGAAATGAAGTAAGTCTGAACCTGTTTTTATTCTTATTTTATATCCTATAAAAAATAAGAAAAAATATTTTTTTTAACAAAAAACAGGTTCAGGCTTATTTCATCCTCATTTCATAACCTTGGAGAAAAATAAAATGGGAATTGGATAAGTTTAAGATGTTTTTTAATAAAAAGTGTAAATTTTTTGATTTTTGATTTTTTTTTTTCATTACAAACGGACGCTGGGCGTCCGTCCAACTCTATTCTAGTAAATAATTTGACTCCTCACCAATTCAAGGTGCCCATAACCAATTTAAGGGTGTCAAATTGCTAGCAATTTATACAGTAAATATAAAAAAGCTCTTATGTAATTTACTTATTCTAAGCAGGTCTCAAACAGTCTATCAATCTGTATGGACATATGGATTTTATAAAAAAAATTTCATATTTGTTTTTTTGGATTATCCCAACAATAAATTGTTAGAGATATGAATTCGAAAGTTATATGCGTTTTAGACAAATTTTAATTTAATATACTAAATTAAATAAAATTTCATTTAACTCGATTAGAAGAAAAACTTTTATCCGTAAATTAATATAAATATCGAGGGTAAAAAGAGAAAGAGAAAAGGCAATAAAGATCCTAGAAATATCATCCTCCAATACTCCAAAAAAGGTTCAAAACCAATCACAAAAACCATGAAAACATCACCCTCGCAGTCTCCACCAAGTGCCCTCCTGACCCACCGCATATTCGCCAAAATATTTTTGGACCATGCAATGAAATTACTAAAATGCTCTTCTGCCCCCACCACTGCATCCTCTCCTTCAAAAGATCTTTCAATTGTACATTTTATAGTCAATAATGCTGTTGCATAAATCTTATCACAAAGTTTGTCAACAGGATTTACATTTATTGTTGTGTGCCTCTCAAGTAATATGATTCTAATTTTTTAAATCATATAATTATTACCAAAATGTGAAAATATTTAATTAATGTTTTAAAATATTTTTCATCCCATCTTTATAGGTTTAAGTAAAAAATCNAAAATAAATATTCATAGTTTTCAGAGTTAGATATTTATTATTTTATATTCTAAAAAGAATAAGACATTTGGATTAGAATAGAAGAATTTTTTTTTTTTTTTCTTAAGTAAATAATTGATGTGAAACATATAATGAAATGTTAATAAGATTTCTAGAAATAGTTTACATATATTATTGTCTTTTTATTGGAAATTAGGGTCATCCACATCCATTGATCCTACTCATCAGATGGCAGACATGATTGACAATAAGAAAGTAAGAAACAATGGATGACAACCATTGTTTTGTTGTCAACCTATGGTTTTATTTTAGCTAAATATAACTGCAAGTAGGCCAAGATAATTGTGATTCTGAAAATAATGCTTGGACTAATACTATATTTTTTTTTATTATAATTTTAGTATAATCTCACTCGATATTCACATTTTATGAAAATGAGTCTTATCTAAATTGTCACATAACAATTCATATTTTAGTAGTTGACTTGATAAATTTTAGTTAGACAGCTATGTTGTTTTATAAAGAATTTAGAGTAATGTTATTTTTTACTTTCATTTTACATCGACTGACGCTACGTGTTTTAAGTAACTTCTTATGTCAGCCACTTAAAAAAATAAAATAAAAGCTCTTTAAAACATGTCACGTTAATCGAAATGAAATGCGTATGATAAATGGATGGACATCAAGTGTCTTAAATGACTTATGAAGTTAGTCACTTTAAAAAAAGGACACAAATTGGTTGGAGGAAATTTGGTCCAACTTCTTCAAAAAAATGACAAAAATTTTAAAAATATATATTTTAACTCACTTATAAAAATAAAAGAAAAACCAAAGCCAAATTTTTTTTAAAAAAAAATTCATATATACATTGACTTTTAACCCACTTAAAACAAAGCAAAAAATTTTGATTTTTTTGCTTTTGTTTTTTGTTTTCGTAACNGTTTTCGTAACATTGATGTATATATGATTTTTTTAAAATTTTTTGTTGCTTTGTCTTTTCTTTGTATTTTTATAAGTGGGTTGAAATTTTTTTTTAATTTTTTTTTTATAATTTTTGTCATTTGTTTTAAGGGGTTGGAGCAAATTTATTCCAACCCGAATTGAAGAAAATTTGTTTCCTTAAAAATATATATATATATATAAAACACAATCAAAATAAAATAAATATAATAAATAAGTGTGAAAAATATCAATATAATAAAAATTAGATGTTTAATGATCATGTGGTGCATTCGTACAGCCAATTAGGAGGCAACACCATAGCTTTCTGATAAATTCTAGTCTCTATCCACAAGATGGTTCCACAGCCACATGGGCAACTTTGAAAAAGTCAGGGGGACCTTTGGACGTATCTTCAAAAGGTATCTTAAAAAATAATGCAAACACACAAAACAAAGAAACGAATTAAAGCAGAAAAAGGTAATTAAAAAAAAATAAAAATAAAAGCAGAAAAAGGTGGAGAGAGATAGAGAGGTTTCCTCCGAGTTAAGGAGGCTCTCATCAGGCATGCTTTCCTTTTGGGTTGATACACAAAAACTTAGCTATGAAGATATTTGTTATTACTATTATTTTTTTAAAATATTTTATTAATGTGTCATTATTAATTAGTTATTTATTTTTACCAAGGCTAATCTAAAAATTGATGGGTAGTCTCACTTTAACAAATAAAAATATAATTTTTAACATTTCTCATATTTTAATGCATTAGCGAACTGGCCAATGATATTTTTCTTTTTATATGTGAATTCCTTAATCAATTTTTTGCCAACTAACCATGTTTCCTGAATTTTTTTTTTTTTTTGAACCTCCATATATGAAAGTAGATTCATTGAGATTGAGACACGTCCCTTTTGTGCCTATAATAGGACATGTATCTCAATTTCAACTAATCTTATTTCAAATTTAAGTTGGACCAAAGTCAAATCCTTTATGGAAAATCTATCCTACCACTAAACGCTCCATTGAATTCTAATGGCCATAGAGGTTCTAACATGTGACAAAATAACTCATTGTTGCCCAAGGTTTAAGGCCATAATACAGGAAAACACATTTTCTGCCCTTTTTTTTTTGATTGTTTGCCAAATGCCAAGAGTGAAATAAATTAATTTTAAATTTACTTGCTGACTGGCTGATCTATTTTAGTATGATTTTCTCAAACAACCTAAAAAATGCACCTCTGAACTATGAGCAATTTCTATTGGCCTTGCAAGTAAAAAAGTTGTATACGAAACTTGCAGAAAATCAAGCAATCTAGTTACCTTTTGTCATGGAAGAAACTAGAAAGTACTTCCAAGTGAGATCACAACACCCATGGTTCAAACATTTGGGCTGGCTGAGTCCTTCTTTGAAAAGCAAACTCACAAATTTGATCCATGCGGCAAGCAAAGGAAAAATCTTTGACCTAGCGACTCTTTTACAACTTGTTCACATATGTTTTCCTCTAATCATATTAACACGTCTTAACAAATTTTTAAAAAATTATAAAATTAGAATTATTTTACGAGGCTTTATAAAAAGAGTAATAATATTTATAAATTTAGACTGATTGAATAGTAAATCAGTCGGGTTATATGAGATTAACCAAAAATAATAAATAAAAAAAATTTAAAATTTAATGATGGAATTTAAGAAAACACAAAAAAAAAAATCTAAACTAATTTACTGTTGAATCAAACAAAACTTATCGATATCTTTATTCTTATAAAAAAGATTATATACATCTTTTATGCTATTAAAAAATACAAGCAAAACACATTATAATCTGATAAGCCGAATTTAATAAAGTTTCTCTGACCTCGGTTGAAGAAGTTTCTCGATCAACACAGATGAAAGAAAACAGTGTCCAAAGCTTAAATGAATGATTTCCTAGTATACTTAAAAATAGATTCTTCTTTTTCTCTGGTTTGCAAAAGGGAAATGATCACATTGCTGACCTTTTAGACCAAAGAATAGACAACATTCACTGCAGGATTATTAATGAATCTGCCCACTTCTGAAAGGGATAGATCCTCCTAAAGGCAAAGATTGCTTTTGGAAAAAAGAAAAAACTAAAATGCTTTTCATGAATGAAGATTGAAGTGACCACTTTAACCTCTCCAGGCTCCCGGATTAAATACTTTTGCATACAATTCTCCCCTGCCTAAGCATTATCATCACCTATTAACCCCACATCATAATTTCAATGAAATAAACACAGATGTACTCTGCAGAATCTCTCCCCATCAGAGCCATATGACTCGTTGGGCCACCTCATACCACACCACCAAACAACATATGTTTCTGTCTTCATACTCCAAATGACAACCTTCTCATCTTCTCCACCACCGCCTACCACCATTTCTGTCTTCTTCTTCTTCTTCTTCACTCCTACTCTTTCAACACCCACCTTTCTTTTCACCCTCCTCTTTAGCTCAAAATACAGTACTCCACTGTGAAGCTAGCTCCCCCACCACCCACTACCCACCACCGCCACCATTATATCACCAACATGTCAAAACTTGTGGTGGAGGTTCAAGATGCAAGTGACCTGATGCCTAAAGACGGCCAAGGCTCCGCCAGCCCCTTTGTGGAGGTGGATTTGGATGAGCAGAGACAACGCACTCAAACCAAGCAGAAAGATCTCAACCCTTACTGGAACGAGAAGCTGGTCTTCAACGTCAAAGACCCCAGTGATCTTCTCCACAAGACCATCGACGTGGTGGTATACAACGACAAAAAAAGCGGCGGCCATCACAAGAACTTCCTCGGCCGTGTCAGAATCTCCGGTGAGTCTATCCCTTTGTCGGAGTCTGAAGCCGTCATCCAGCGGTACCCACTTGACAAACGCGGCCTCTTTTCACATATCAAAGGTGATATTGCGCTCAGAATTTACTTTGTCAAAAACCCTTCTTCTGCTTCTGCTTTTACTCCTCCGCCTCAAGCTGGCGGTGTTGAAGAGAGGCCATACGCCGACACACCCCTGCAAGAGATTAACGCTAACAATCTCCAAGAGCAAATGGAAGAAAGCAGGGCTGAGGAGATCAACAAGAAGAAGAAGAAAAAGGAAAAAGATCAAGTAGTCAGAACCTTTCACTCTGTAGGAACAGGGCCGCCTGCCCCTGTTACTGCTGCTGCTGCTCCTCCTCCACAACCTTCAATGTTCTCTGGTTTCGGATTTGAGAAGGAAAAGGTAGCCGGAATGGAAACCAGGACCGATTTTGCACGAGCTCAAACCAACCCGGCGGCGAGTGTCATGCACATGAAGGCCTTTCCGACGATGCCGAACCCGGAGTTCGCGTTGGTGGAGACCCGCCCTCCACTGGCAGCACGGCAGAGGTACAGAGGAGTTGGGAATTACAAGACATCGAGCACATACGATCTTGTCGAGCCGATGCACTTCTTGTATGTAAATGTGGTGAAGGCAAGACATCTTCCTGTCATGGATGTCACAGGAAGCCTTGACCCATTTGTGGAAGTCAAGCTTGGGAACTACAAAGGGATTACGAGACACTTGGAAAAGAACCAGAACCCAGAGTGGAAGCAAGTTTTTGCATTTGCTAGAGAGAGGCTGCAATCCAATTTGCTGGAAGTGACTGTGATGGATAAGGATAAGCTTACAAAAGATGATTTTGTTGGGAGAGTTTATTTCGATCTGTCGGAAGTTCCTACTCGGGTGCCGCCGGACAGTCCTCTGGCTCCTCAGTGGTACAAATTGGAGGAAAAGAATGGAGACAAGACACAAGGGGAGGTTATGCTTGCGGTTTGGATGGGAACACAGGCGGATGAGTCGTTTCCAGACGCATGGCATTCGGATGCTCACAACGTTCATCATGCCAACCTCTCCAATACTCGATCACAGGTTTACTTTTCCCCCAAGCTATACTACCTTAGAGTTGCAGTAATTGAAGCTCAGGATCTTCTTCCCTCCGACAAAGGCCGAACTCCGGACACATTCGTGAAGGTCCAGCTTTTGAGGCAGCTGAGAATGACCAAGTCTTCCCGAATGCGGGTTAACCCGACTTGGGAGGAGGAGTTCTTGTTTGTGGTATCGGAGCCTTTCGAAGATACCTTAGTCATAACGGTTGAGGACAGGATAGCACCTGGCAAGGATGAGGGCTTAGGGACGGTATTCATACCGGTTAAAGATATCCAACATAGACTTCAGGAGTCCATCAAGCCCCCAGATGCCCAATGGTTTAATCTCCATAAGCCTTCTGTGGCAGCTCAAGAGGAGACGGAGAAAAAGAAGGAGAAGTTCTCGAGCAAAATCCACCTTCGCCTCTGCGTGGAGGCGGGTTACCATGTTCTCGACGAGACGACCCATTTCAGCAGCGATCTGCAGCCCGCGGGGAGACACCTCAGAAAAGCCCAGATTGGGATTCTTGAACTTGGGATTCTAAGTGCCAAGAATTTGCTTCCGATGAAGGGAAACGATGGCCACACTACCGATGCATACTGTGTGGCCAAGTATGGGAACAAGTGGATTCGAACCAGAACTCTTCTCAACACCCTGGCTCCTCGATGGAACGAGCAGTATACTTGGGAGGTTCATGACCCATGTACTGTACTCACCATTGCTGTCTTCGACAATCACCACGTGAACGGAAAAGATGATCATTCAAAAGATAAAACGATTGGGAAGGTGAGAATTCGACTGTCCACTTTAGAAACTGAAAAAGTTTATACCCACTTCTACCCATTGTTGGTTCTCACACCATCTGGTTTGAAGAAACATGGGGAGCTTCATCTGGCATTGAGGTTTACTTGTATTGCTTGGGTTAACATGGTGGCTCAGTATGGGAAGCCTCTGCTTCCAAAAATGCATTATGTTCATCCCATACCTGTCAGGCACATCGACTCGCTCCGTGCCATGGCAATACAGATTGTGGCGGAGAGGCTAGACCGAGCGGAGCCGCCGCTCAGGCATGAAGCTGTGGCGTACATGCTTGATGTGGATTACCATATGTGGAGTCTCAGGAAAAGCAAGGCCAATTTTCTGCGCATAATGGCGCTTCTTTCTGGGTTCACGACTGTTTGTAGGTGGCTCAACGACATATGTCACTGGAGAAACCCGATCACGACATGTCTCGTGCATGTCCTGTTCTTGATATTGGTTTGCTACCCAGAACTGATCTTGCCCACCATTTTCCTCTACCTGTTTGTGATCGGGATATGGAACTATCGGTTCCGGCCGAGGCAACCGCCTCACATGGATGCACGAATTTCACAAGCGGAAATTGTAAACCCAGATGAACTGGATGAGGAATTGGACTCATTCCCTTCTACTAGGCCTCCAGATATTGTGAGGATGAGGTATGACAGGCTGCGAATTGTTGCAGGGAAGGTGCAGACTGTGATTGGAGATTTGGCAACACATGGGGAAAGGGCTCAGGCGATACTAAACTGGAGAGATCCGAGGGCTACGGCAATCCTCATCATCTTCTCGTTGATCTGGGCCATGTTCATTTACATTACTCCATTCCAAGTAATTGCAGTGCTGTCCGGGCTCTTCTTCCTTCGGCATCCCCGGTTCAGAAACAGGATGCCTTCTGCACCTGTCAATTTCTTCAAGAGATTGCCAAGCAAGTCAGATATGCTACTATGAGATGGATGTTTCCATCAGTTTATCATTCATTTTCTTATTTCTTTTGGAGAAGAAAAAAAAAAGATGGTTCAGTAAATAAACCCACCAAAATTCATAGCAGCATAGCATAAGACAGGATAGGAAAAGCAACAATGTTGCTCTTTTTCCTGCTACCCCCGNACCAACAAAAGAATTCCACTTTTTCCTGGATATGTAGTAGTAACATTCTAGCATTCATCGATGTAATCTACGGAACCAATCATTCTTTTTGGCTCTAATTCTAAGTTCTGTTGAGTGAATGAGTAATAAATCAATTGGTGTACTTACCGATTAGTAAGCAATATCATACAGAACTTTAACTATGGCGCCCAGTCTCGCATGCAACTTTTACAATCAAGAATAATGTTACTATTTACATTCATGTCGCACCGGCTAACATGACATGTTTAGTACTTCACAATGTTAACTACTTAGAAAAACGAAAATGTAAGCTATTTAAAAGATGTTATATTATCTGGTGTGATATAAGTGTGAAGTGTAATATTACTCTTTACAATCAAATACTAATGAGTAATACTACTTTTTACACCTATTTCATTTCGATTGATGTGACGTGTTTTAAGTAGTTTACAATGTGAACTACTTAAAAAAACAAGTGTAAATACTTAAAATATGCCATGTAAGCCGGTGTGACATGTGTGTGAAGTATAACATTATTCTTTACAATTAAATATTATACAGTAACGTTATTCTTCACACCGATCGATGTAATATGTTATTAGTTTTTTTTTTTAAAAAAAAAAACTAGTTGCTTCTCATGNACCAACAAAAGAATTCCACTTTTTCCTGGATATGTAGTAACATTCTAGCATTCATCGATGTAATCTACGGAACCAATCATTCTTTTTGGCTCTAATTCTAAGTTCTGTTGAGTGAATGAGTAATAAATCAATTGGTGTACTTACCGATTAGTAAGCAATATCATACAGAACTTTAACTATGGCGCCCAGTCTCGCATGCAACTTTTACAATCAAGAATAATGTTACTATTTACATTCATGTCGCACCGGCTAACATGACATGTTTAGTACTTCACAATGTTAACTACTTAGAAAAACGAAAATGTAAGCTATTTAAAAGATGTTATGTTATCTGGTGTGATATAAGTGTGAAGTGTAACATTACTCTTTACAATCAAATACTAATGAGTAATACTACTTTTTACACCTATTTCATTTCGATTGATGTGACGTGTTTTAAGTAGTTTACAATGTGAACTACTTACTTAAAATATGCCATATAAGCCGGTGTGACAGGTGTGTAAAGTATAACATTATTCTTTACAACTAAATATTATACAGTAACGTTATTCTTCACACCGATCGATGTAATATGTTATTAGTTTTTTTTTTTTAAAAAAAAAATTAAGTGGCTTCTCATGCCACACTTTAAAAAAAAATAAAATATAATAATAATTTACTTAAAGCACACTACATCCACGGGTGTGAAATAAGTGTAAATAATAGCACTAATCAATATTAATTGCCGACCTTAGAAAGAGATTTCAAGTGAAAGAGGTGAACAATTTTATAGTTTCAATTAGATTTTATAAATGTAATAGTGCATGTACTATCTCGAGGTGAATATATTGACATGTCATTTAAAGTTAAATGGCGTAGCATCATATACAATGACGGATACAACTAAACAAAATTTGATCATCTTCCAAAAGAGGTGACGATAAAAGCATTCAAGAGTATAGTACGATTAATCAACTCACATGCATCAGAGCTATCCATGGTAAAAATCATGAAACAGAACTGACTTCCAAAAAAATTATTGAAAGAAAAGATCCAACTTTTTGGCAATCTTTCTTAGATGCTCCCAAAGAAAGGGACAAATACAATCTACATTGTTTAGTTGGATGACAGAGTCCTGACTCCAAGATGAATCAATAAAGCCATGATTGTCAAGAAACTCACAAGCATTCCACCCAGAAGAGCCTTATCGACAACACCCCACTCCCCCATGCTTCCTCGGGCCCATTCTTGCTTTTTCTTGGATCCTGACGCAATTTCACCCTCCACTCTTTTCTGCACATGGTTCTTCCGCTTCCTTAGTAACCATCCGATCAGATTTCTGCTGTTTGGACCTTCCGGAAACGTGGTATTCCTTGAAGCAGCACTTTCCTCTAAGGTAGTCTGTCCTCCACAGCTTTCTGGTCCACAAGAAGCACAAGCTTCTGGCTCTCTAGTACAAGCACATTCATTAGGGTCAGAGCAAGGAGGACATTTTTCCCGACTAGACATATCATTTCTTGAAGCTGATTTAACATTCATGTCGTTGATGGCCTCGATCACTTCTCCAAAAACAGACCACCTTCCCACAGATGTTATCTTCACAATAGCTGAAGTTCCAAGCATACTTTCTGGAGCAACCACTAGCACCTGCACGTACCCCTTGGTATGCCCAACCTTGGCAATGAAGGAAAATCCAGTTAGAAAAAGAAATATCAGACAGTACACTGACACATGATAATGGATGTGTAGAAAATGCAATCCTAGTCAAAAGCATACCTCGCTGCTTCAAAGGGGCCTTTCTGTTTTCATCAAAGTAAATTGCAAGAGAATCATGACTACAAGTCTACAATGCTTTTTTTTTTTCCCAAATCTAATTTAATTGAATCAGTAAAAGTGATCAATAGAAAGCAACATATCAATCGCCCATGTGCTTTACTTTTGATTGGGAAGGGGAGGAGATTGCTGGAAATAATGTTTCTTGAGCTACACTTAAATTTATATAAAATTTATCCAAAGGAGAACACCCTGCCCCTCTCTCTATAACAAATGAATCATCACCTTTTTTAGACACATCTGGCCTCCATTTTTTTTTCTTTCTTTCTTTTTTAAGCTGCAATAGGGCTGTGCAAACTGCTGATTTTCTGACCGCCAACCCTGTTCCGGTCCATGCGAGTAGGCTTCCGACGGTTGGCAAAGACGACATCGGATTTGGTTTTAGATTTCCAACAAAAGTCGATGTCAGCCTTTTAGATTTTCCAACTTTTTCTGACCCAACCCAACTTTTTTTAAAAAAAAAAAAAAAAAAAAAAAAAAATTTATAAGCACTTGCACCATTTTGAGTCCTATTCTCTTGAATCTTCCTAGGTGGCGAGCTCTCTCGAATCTTCCTCTTTACTGAAGACAAAGAGACGATCTCTTTGTCTTTGACAGACGAAGATGACACTGGCAAAAACGAAGAGATTGTCATCATCTTCGTCTTTGACCCCAGCCAACTTCGACTATCCCGACCAACTCCAACATTTTGGAGGCAGCTCGGAAATCACTTCAGTCGGACATGATGTTCAAGGTTTTCCGACTATTCCAACTCTAGTGGAGGTGAAAGCCGCAAAGGGCATTTCTAACTCCGTCGGTGCCCACCCTTAGGTGCAAGGTTGGTTTTATTCTTCATGCAAGTTGGTGTAAATTGAGTGAGCGACAATTGGTGGTTTTTCAAAAACACCTAGCAGAAGGTCGGCGGCCTTAGGTAAGATCCTTACCTTGGATAATCTCAGGAGGCGGCACGTCATTGTGATGGACAGATGTTGTATGTGTAAGAAGGCGGGGGAATCTGTGGATCACCTTCTTCTCCATTGCAACGTAGCGTACACCGTTTGGAGTGCGTTTTTTAGTCGTTTTGAGCTGTCCTGGGTGATGCCTAGGCGAGTTGTGGATTTGTTAGGCTGCTGGTGGTCCTCGGGCAGGCCTAGGAGCGCGGCTGTGTGGAAAATGGTTCCTACGTGCATTTTTTGGTGTTTGTGGAAAGAACGGAATGACAGAAACTTTGAGGATAGAGAGAAGTCGGTGGAGGATATTTTATCTTTTTTCTATGAGACTCTGTACCTATGGACAGCGGCGTTTGTTTCACCGCTGTCTCTTAGTTTCAGTGATTTTCTTGTTTATTTCGCCCCCCCTAGTTAGGGGTCCTTTTGTATACTTCCTGTGTACTTAGGGGCGCCTTACGCTTTTATAAAATTGACTTTTACTTATCAAAAAAAAAACACTAGCAAAAACAAATATTAACATGCACTCGACACAAAATTTTGTGCCAATAGAAAGTAAGCTGAAACCAGTCCTTAACCCCCACAGCAGTACAAAATGCATATATGGAATCCTAAAGCACCAAAAATTTAAACACTTGCCCACACAATCTTACCAAGTGAACTTCGTCGGTGGCAATTTCAGTTATCCAAATTCTTTCTAGTCTGCCCTCCATTCCATCATATGGCATGAAAGCTTCAAAAACAGACGTCAACTCACGGCTTCGTTTCTTCACAAGAGTACTAGGGACTTTTTTCATCCTTGCAGCAGGTGTCCCTAAATTTAGAATGAAGATAAATACATAAAATGGTTACAAACTATCTCTAAATTGCTAACTACTTTAAGAATCAGAGTTCCAAATTCTTCACATTCAAACAAGCTGTTAATTGAATAATAATTATAGTATTAAAAAGGCTGTAATATGCCGATGACATCAGGCTGTCAGGCAATGCCTCGCCTCACTCCCACCTGAACAAAGTTTGTGCATATTTTCTATAAAGTTTTGTAATCATGAAAGTCATAGGTACAAATACAATACCAGATTTAGGGTGGGGCTCAATGTGATCCAACAGCCGTTTGAATTTTTTTTCTTTTTACTTCTTTGTGTTTTTTGTGTTTTTTTTTTTCCCCTTTTCTGTAAGGCCAGTACCCATTGAATCTGACTGCATTCATGCCAGACTGCCGGGATTAGCACTAACACTGAGTTGTATTTGCACCAATCCAAGTCCCTACTTTTATGATCAGACATGATGAATTAAGGATTGCGGAAATTGACAGACATTTTCTCCCCCATTTTTCCTTTAAGGATTCCAAACAGCGAGAGTAAGATACTAAACTCCATCAAGACGTGTGTACAGGCAAATTATGCTCTGGTCATGAACCTTTAAAAGTATAAATCGACATTTTTTTGTGCTACCTCAACAAATCTTTTGCAATCAAGAATAAGGAGCTATTCCTCAAAATAACTTGGCTATAGTAGAACAAAGCTGGGAAATTACAACATAATATGTTAGAATATTAATTAAATGATTAAATTCATTATTTTTTATTAACTCAAGTTTTTGAAACAACCGGTGATTTAATATGGTATTAGAGCATAGTTTTTGAGTTCGAAACATGTCTCCATAATTCACCTCTCATTTTAGTTAAATATTTTAAGTGTTGGACCTTACTAATTGAAGAAAAAAATGAAAAGTGAGAATATTAATTAAATAATAAAAATTTACCATTTCTATCAGCTTAAGCTTTTAGAATAACTGATTCTTTAACACAGTAATCACGGCAATGTAGCATGACAAGTGGAATAATAAAATCCAAAGTTCTGTACAATGTCATGAACAGCATACCTGGTCGAGGATAAAACTGAGATATATGAACTTGAGAGAACTTGTACTCCTTAATAAGGCTGATTGTTTGAGCAAAATCCTCATCTGTTTCACCTGAAAGAAGCCCAACAAATGAGTACTAGTTCCTCAAGCACAATCTAAGTAAACCTTACAATGTTCATTGATGAGTAAAGCATCATTAAATCCCTAAAAAGTTTCCCAAAAGGCATATTCTAAATAATATGATGTATAATCATTATAAAGAATTCCCACAATGACAACACTCTTTCATATTTCTCCAACATGCACAGATATCCCAGTATATCAATTGTTTTTGTTCAAGGATTTCCATCTTAATCAATAAATTGGCTAGTTGCTTCCTCAAGGGCATATAATTTCATCATTATCTGCAAGTTCTTACAGTAAAGTCGTGTTTGTTTTGGCATAAAATGTTTCAAGCAAAACATTTTCTCCATTTTCTAATGTTTGCTGTGGATGGAAAATACTTATTAACAAAAAATTATTTTTCAGATCAACAACAAATTTGCCACTATAAGAGAAAATGGCTTACACCTCTCAAGACACAACCATTTTCCGGAACTTGTCTTCCCCTCTCTCCTACGCCCTGAGACCAAACCACATATCACCCACCCCTGCAGAACACCCCCCCCCCCCCCCCCCTCCCAAAAAAAAGAAAAAATAAAATAAAATTATACCATATTTCCACCCCTCACAATTGCCTCCTTCCCCTGCATTGCAACGCCCAATAATTCCTCCCCCATTCCCCCACAAGAAAAAAAAAACAAAAAACAAAAAACTCTATTCCCCCGTTGCAGTCCCCCTTCCCTATTTATGGGTTTTTGTAGGGTGTTTTTATTTTATTTTTATAAGTAATGTATATTCAATCAAAGCGTAGAAAAGCACAACCCTAGTACACAAGAAATATACAAGAAAACCCCTAAATTATAGAAAAGGAACATAATTCTAAAAGCTCAGAAAAACTAGAAACATGCAAACTATTTCATGCCTTTCCATATATACAGGGTTTGTAGCATCATCTTCTTCATTTCTAGCAATCCATGCTCATGATCTTCAAAGATCCTGGCGTTCCGCTTTCTACAAAGATACCACATCAAACACAACGAAGCTAGCCTCCATATGTTCAAAACATTACAGTTTCTCAATTATCCCTTCCAACTTCCCAACAAATCGCTCACCCTTTGAGACATCACACATACAACACCAAACAACTGAAGAAGTGCATTCCACAACTCTATTGCAACCTCCCAATGAAGGAGTAAATGTTCTATAGACCAGCAGTGACATTTGGCATTATCCAACAATTTTGAGTGGTTTCTAGTTGTAATGGGAAAATATCTTTTATACCAATCAAACAATGAAAAACATTTTCGATATTATTTTCAAGATAACAACAAACAATAAAAAATCACCAATTTTTCCAAGAAAAATTTTCGACCAAAACATTTTACACCGAAACAAACATAGCCTAAATGCACAACCAAATTATGAATTGGAGTACACAATCAACCTTCGACTCATTCTACTTCAGCAGTACCATGTAAGTTAGAAACATAAAATAAAAAAACAAAAAAAAAAAAACAATCAACATACAAATGTAAATAAAAGGACCATGATATGGCAACCATGGTCACATACTAACCAGGAAATCCACATATGATATCAGTTGCTATCTGCATCCCAGGCACAAGCTCAGTCAAGGTATCAACCACAGTCCTAAACTCACTCACAGTATATTCACGATTCATCGCCTGAGAAAATAAGAGTGGTGATTAATCAATTGGATAAGAAAGCAACATGTACTGGAAATCTAGGCATCAATAGTTGATCAACCTCACATTTTTAACATCAATTTTTTGAAGGAAAAAAGGAGAAAAGATAAAAAGGAAAGACATAATCAGCAGGAAGAAATGGTGCCAATTTTCTTTAAGAAAGATACTTGTGTCAGAACTTACACTCAAAACAGCATCACTCCCAGATTGAACTGGTACATGTAGAAACGAGTATACACATGGATGACGCAAAACCTCTGCTATCTCTTTCAAGTGCTCAAGAATAAAAGGAGGGTTTGTCATCCCAATCCGAAGCATTGTGCTTGCATCAGGAGGAAGCTCAGAAACAATAGCATTTAACAAAGTTGGAAGATTGACCCCAATGTCACGGCCTAGAAAATTTCAGGAGACCATTGTTAATCAACAACACAATATAAAGTAATGTCTTAATTTTTCTTTTAATTTGGTAGTCATTTGTCTGCCTCAGACCTAATAAAGTTTCTTTTGCAGCCCTGGAGCACTACAACTCAAGCTAGGTAACCTTTGTTCCACTTAAACGGGTAGGATTAGGTAACATAAAAACTAATTTATCTACCGAATCTAAGATAATAAAAAAGGTACTTCTAAAAACTTCGATATTATCTTCATGAAAAGAATCTGCAGAAACAGAACTTCACATCGGCAAGTAACTCAAACATAATGATGGAAAGATCACAATTATTTACCATAAGCTCCAGTATCTTCACTGCTCAACCATATCTCCTTAACTCCATCAGCTACTACAGATTTTACACGCCCGACCTGCGGCATTAAAATTCTAGTAAAATAACAAACTAATTCAAGTAAATGATAAATACCTATGTCATGATACTTACAAGGCTGTCAGTTGTGTAGCTACCTAAATGACCACGAGCGTGCTTTGTCTTGCAATAAGTGCAAGCACCTAAACAACCAACATTAATTGGAAGAATCTCAACAAATTTGTTCTTTCTCACCTGTTTTGAAAATTAAGTTAAATACTCCATCCTTCTAAGCCAAATCATGGTAATTGTGGAAACAGATCTAAGGTCTATGATTTGCACCTTTGGGAGGTCAAGTGCTGGCAATGTCTTGCGGTTCAAAAGCCGCACCTCATGACCTTTAAGGGTCTCTTCCACAACTTCAACCACACGGTCAATTTGCTGGACTCCAACTATACTGACCCCTTCTAGCTCTTTCAAGTCTCGACTTCCTTGAGGCACACACCCAGCCACCACTAGGGGCTTTTGTGCACTTTTGCATTTCGTTATTAGAGTATCCATGGCAGACTGACTTGGGGATTTAACTGTGCATCTGCATCAATTAGTACATATCAATATTTTGTTAGTTCCAAGTAAAGTTGATGATTATTGCTAGAATCTCATAAAACAATCAATTCATACAAATATTCTTACTTTAGTGGAAACCGTTATCCATTTTCTCTCGAATAATACCATTAATTAACATTTGCTTCATATGGTATTTGATTGGCATTCAAGTACAAAACAGGAATGCATATAAATATATAATGTATACATGTGTGTATATATGTTGTATGCCTGCATGTATGAGGGGGAAGAAAAGGATGCTCACGTATTTATCAGCCACAGGTCTGCATTTTCAGGATTGTCACTTAACGAATAACCAAACGCTGAAAGTTGGCCAGCCATGTATTCACTATCACTCTAAAACAATGCAAAAAGAGAGGAAATCAATTAATAAGAATGAAAAAGAACTCCATGCTAAGAACCATTAATGAATGAAATAAATGCACGTGATACCAGCTTTGATCTTATTAGATATCATTACTCCTAGTGCATGTGTATATATTTGCACCAAGATATCTTTATATATATATACACAGTGGCGGAGCCAAGATTTTGGTTCACAGGAAACAAGATTAAAAGATAGAGTTGAAAAAAAAAATTGATTAAAAATATTATAAATATATAAATAATGAAATAAATAAACAATTCAACAAAATTGCAATTATATATTTCATACAAGATTAAAGGATCTACTATGTGCTACCAAATACCTTCACCAAACCTATCCTACATATAACTACAACAACCATAATTTTCAGTTTAACATAAATGCATTCATTTGCAAAACCCAAAATTTGTATCCATGATATATATGTATATATATATTTAAAAATCCTATAGTTTGATTGGAGACAAAATAGATTTTGGATGGCCTTGTATCTTTTTCCTCCACAAACCCCTGACAAAGGAATGTAGCCATTGGAAATTTCCATAAGTTCTCCATATACATTAAACTCTTCCATGACGGCCATCAAACCCCCTTCAACTAAACCCTAACATCTATTAAAGTATTGGAATGTTGAAAACATTCACTAGTAGAAGACAACCTGATAATCAAGTCAAGAAATGTTTTATAAAACCTCCTATACCCATCCAAAGGGTTCGGAACTAATTCTCCAAGTCACCTGATAGCTTACAAGATTCTACACACAGTGCAGTTTTGGAACATAGGATGGTTTCTACAAAGAAAGTTTCAGAATATGACAAGACTACTGATCCACTGAATTTTTAATATTCTGTAACTTCTTCTCAGTATGGTTGGCACTTTGTCTACAATTAGCTTTGGAAGTTACTACGAGAAAAGATTTATGTTAATTATCCCTTACGGTAATCAAACTGTGACAGGATTTGCACCAAATATTCTCCTACATTTTTTTTCATCCATTTGGAGTTATGGAGCTCTATTCCTAATTTGTTTGTTGCCGATTGGGTTATGCCTAAGTGGGTGAGCGATTTGTTGGTGAGTTGGGGAGATAAGGTAGGGCGTAGTAATATTATGGAAGTATAGAGGTTGGCTCCATTATGTTTAATGTGGTGCCTTTGGAAAGAGTGGAATGATCAAAGCATTGAAGATGTAGAGACTTTGGTGCTAGAGCTGCGGAGGATCATGTTCAACACTTTATATACTTGAATATCAGCCAATCATAACTTGCTTGTTTCTAGTTTTGCATATTTTTTGAACTTTTATTCATCTTTTTCTTCTGATTTGGGGCTTCTCTTGTATACTTATGTGATTAGTGTTGCGCCCCTTTGTGCTTATTTAATGATATTGAATTACTAATAATAAAAAAAAAATTCCAAATATCTTTTTCGAAGAGAACACATTTTTAGCATTTAGCTCTTCCTTCCCACATTTCTTAAAAACTACATAACGCCATCAGATTCCTTTAACTTCCTTAGTGCGCCCCTGTGTGCTTTATTTAATGATATTGAATTACTAATAATAAAAAAAAAAATTCCAAATATCTTTTTCGAAGAGAACACATTTTTAGCATTTAGCTCTTCCTTCCCCACATTTCTTAAAAACTACATAACGCCATCAGATTCCTTTAACTTCCTTAGAGTTAAAATAACCCATTTCCCAGATCATGCTCTGCTTTTCATTTTCCAACTAATAACGAAGCCAAAATTTTCCTCAGTAATTACTAATTAGCATCGAGCTCCTTTCTAGTGAATTAAAATCTTTTTCCTGATTCTCAACCACCATAACAATTCCCTCTCAACCTCTCAAATTCAAAACTTGTGAACACATAAACAGCAATATCTCCAACATGAAGGTCCTAGATTATGTAATCAAGCAAATGTTTGCACTAAAAAATGCACTGGAAGACATTGAAAGCATCTGATAAAGTAAATCACTATCTTCATTTAGATAGAAGCCAAAGCAAAAAAAAGAACAAACAGAACTTGCCTGGTTGTGTGAGCACCCAAATGTCTTAATATATATCGTCTGCAAAAATAACATTAAGAAAACAATAAAATATGGAGAAATAAATTTACAGGAAAACAGAACAGAGAGAGAGAGAGAGAGAGAGACCTGAGTGCCAGGGATTTTTGGAGAGGGAGGGGTTTGAGTGAGCTTATTGCTCTTCTTCTTCTTGAGATTTAATCCAACAGCAGTCAATGGCAATCGAAACCCAGGAGGAGCACCAGCTCCCATTACCAAATCCTCTATGTCTTCCATGGGAGCGAGAGAGCGAGCGAGAGAGCGAAACACAGCAGCCTATGCTATTGTTTTTTTTTTTTTTAAATTCTATGCCATTGTTTTTTGTTTAGGCTTTATATGCATTCATTCATATAGACTTGGGCTTGTTTGGTCGGGGCCTCAGTCGGGTCTGTCAGAGTTCGAATTCGATCCAAATCCTTTTCGGTTAATAAATCCAATCGGTAAGATTTCATTATCAGATTCAAATATGTGACAAGTAATTACCCACGCTCACTTTTATATTTTTACTTTCATATTCTCTTATAGGTCTTTTAAAATTACAATTAGGTCTAAGAGCTAATAATAATTATAAAAGCCACACGTTAAGGAGTATAGAAGTGAGAGTATGTATAACATTTCACATATTAAAAACTATACTTTTATTTCACCATTATTCTACTTTGCTGATTGACGTGTCAATTAGTACTTGTTAAAAAAATTCAAGCGCTATTGGCACTCCTATGTCAGTAGGATGAAATAGTGATGACATAAAATTGTAGTTTTTAGCATTACTCAATCTGATATATATATACAAACTAGAATCATAATTTTCAAAATTCTAACATAAGAATTGCAATTGTCATCTTTTATATCAAAGTCCTATCTCTTCACCATCACTAGACGACATGGATCACAACCTTATCAACCAATCGGAAGAATGAGATCAGTCATGTGAAAAGTTTAGTGGACTACTTTGTAAAAAACAAAGAATTTACATGCTAGAAACAATAAAAGAACTTTATTTTATTCAAAAATAAAATAAGGACCAACAATGACAACAATTGAAGAACTTTGTTTTAGTTAAAAATAAAGTAGCATTCTTTGAAAATGCTATTGTGTGCAAGAAATTATCTTTACAAACAGTAGAGATTCCCTTTTGTTTATTTTTTAATTTTCTTTTTTCTTTCATTTCTCTATAAAATAGCAACCAACTCTTTGGTACGATTCAATGAACGTAAAATTGTTTTTTTTTTTTATTTAAAATAACTATATACATGACCTAAATGTTAAATAAATTTAGACTTTCCAAAAATATACCTCTCATTAGTATTGATATTTTTCTTTTTTTCTTTTCTGTTCAATGAAGGAGAAAAATTAGGAATAAAGATTCATAGCAATTACTCGCTCGAATTGCTAGCAAATCAAACATGTTATGTGAGATACCTCATAAAAAACCCACCTGTCCAAATAAACATTATGCTTTTTTTGATCTATATTTACCAACTCAAGTTGAGTTGGTAATTGCCATAGAGATATTGGGTCCCATACAAGATCTCTCACATTACTTTCCAAAATTGCTAGCAATTTGAGTTGGTAATTGCCATAGATTCCAATCCTAAAATCAGGGCATGCCACTCTTTTTTCTTTTTTTTTTTCAAAGGAAGCTTTAACCTAGTAATTAAAAGCTTCAATAAAATATAACTTGTTATCGTTAATGTTTAGAGGATTTTTCATTTCAACCTCAAAGTGATGCCAATAGACAATAAGTAAAACATGCTAAGATCTCGACATTTAAACTCAAGTTTCCAATAATTTAACACCTTAGTTTACGAAGATTTAAATCTAAGATCCCCATCTATTTTTCTCTCAAATAGCTAACAAACATAACATGAAAATACAATTATCTTCTTTCTATTAACAAAAATAACATGAAATTACAATAACACAATAAAAAGAAATTATATTTTCTCATCTCACATGAATAAGAAAACATCAACATGTTTCCTTGCAGTCATATAATCGAAATACAAGTATCCTTTTCTTACAACTGACAAACATAATCCACTAATTCAATACAATACATAACTAAAAATATATGTACATAATAATAATTGGTGTCAAGATATATGTGCAAGACTGGATGGTTCTTTTCAGATTCTCTGCACCTTCTCTTCCCCAATTATCCATCTTGTCAACCAGCTCGGATCTTGTGTAAAGGATTTACATGAGGAAGGGATGATTCCAAGATCAGCACCAATTTGATCGTACTCCTTGAGAGCTGCTCTCATCTCTGCTTCAACAGCATCATCTGAAACGTCAACCGTGCCCATGCATAGAGCATCAGCATAGTGCTTCTCCCTCTCAGTATCATTTTCGAAAGGTTCCATCGCAGGGCCCTGCAGGTTTAAAAATGTATAAGAAAATTATGCCAATAAGATGAAATATACTCACAACACGGACAGATATGAGATTTGAGTCCCCAGATACCCAACCGGCATACCAGATTTAAACCAATAACACTCATCAATTCTGTTGCCTTTCCATAAAGGATTACTCCTCATAAGCATAAATTGCACTGACCTGGTTGATACTACATAGGTTTATTAGGCGAGTAATGCTACTCTTCACACTCATTTCACACTGACTGATGCAACAAATTTTTAGTGACCGACATAAGAATCCATTTAAAAGATGCCATGTAAGCCGGTGTAAAAAGTAACATTACTCTTATTAGACATCTCAAATGTGATATTTGGATACCAATCAGGCCTCCAATATTTAGCATAGGCATCTTGTTTAGTAAATGCTTTTAGGTAGGATGAAGATAGCGACTTAAGGAAATGACTGACAATCTTTGACATAATTCGCGAACCCGACACAAAATTAGTAGTTTAAGGTTTGGTATAATTGGGTTTGGGTAAGTCGACCCGCTTAACTCATGGGTGACTCGTTTAACCCGTATAATTATAAAATCCGATATATTTTTTTTTCTTTTACAATTAAAAGACAAAATCCTAACAGGTTAGCAGGTCAAACGGGTTATTCATTTATTTGATTTAGTTTTCAAATAACGGGTCAAATGAGTTGTGTTTGGGTCAACCCAACACGACTTGTTTATTAACTAGGTTATGCGTGTCGGGTCAACCTGACATGACTTGTTTATTGTGTCATTTGCTTATTTAAATAGGTCGTGTCAGGGTTGACTCTTAACGGGTTGGTGGGTCAAATAAGTCGACACGAACCCGACACGCCAACTCGGATTGTCAGCCCTATGTAAAGTTAACACTAGTAGAAATTGAACTTTGAAGAAAATACCAGCCAACCATCTATAAAGCCCTATTGAACTCCTAGAAGGATCAGGAGGCAGCCACATGACTTTCAACTTTTTTTTTTTTTTATAAGTATAATATCATTAAAAATGCAAAGCGCAACCCTGATACTCAGGAAGTATACAAGAGTCACAACTAATTAGGGGAGGAGAAAAGTACAAGAAAGTGATTAAAGCTTCACTAAAGGAGCTAGATAAGCAGCTGTCCAAGAGAAGAGAAAAAAAAAAAAAAAAAGACTTGAGTTTCTCGAGCGTTCTTTCTTGATCCTCAAAAGTGATGTCGTTCCGCTCCCTCCACAGGCACCATCTTCCAAACAACGGCATTTCGAGAACGACCGCCGGTCCTCCAGCAAGCGAATAAGTCGACCACCTAAAAGGGCATAACCCAAGACAACCCAAAATGACTGAAGATGGCAATCCATAAGGCTCGGGCAATATCACAATGAATGAGCAGATGGTCCACAAACTCCCTGTTCCTTTTGCACAAGCAACATCTATTCACTACAATGACTTGACGTTTTTTGAGATTGTCCATAGTAAGAATCTTCCCTTAAGCTGCCGACCAAGCAAAAAAAGCCACCTTCAAAGGAACTTTAGTCCGCCAAATACTCTTCCAGGGAAAAGAGACAGCATCCTTGCAAGCAAGGACCTTGTAGAAAGAACGAACATCAAACTTTCCTTTGTGAGAAGGAGCCCACCAAAGCTTGTCTTCTCCTACCCTACTCCTACTAGAGGAGTACAATAAGGAGTAGAAAGAAGCAAAGACATCTACCTCCCAATCATACGCCGCTCGAAGAAAGCTGACATCCCACTGAAGGGAGCCACTAGAGAAGTCCATGTGATCAGCAACACAAGCATCCTTATCTCCGAATAAGCCATAAAGAACAGGGAAAGCTTCCTTGAGGGCCAACTCACCGCACCACACATCATCCCAGAATATGATCTTAGACTCGTCTCCCAGCTTGAATCTGGTAAAACTAGCAAAAAAACTCCAGCCCTTCCTGATATTCTTCCAAAGCCCAACTCCATGTGGCCCAGAAGAAGCAATAGAACTCCACCCACCCCAAGAACTACCAAATTTAGCATCTATAGCTATTCTCCACCAAGCCTCTCTCTCATGCACGTAACGCCACAACCACTTCCCTAACAGGGCTCTATTGAAAACCCTCAAGTTCCGAATCCCCAAACCTCCCTCAGAAATAGGAGAGCAAACCTTGGACCAACTGACCAAATAAAATTTGAGTTCATTGCCTATGCCACCCCAAAGAAAGTAACGTTGGAGCTTCTCAATGCGATTAGCCACACTGACAAGAATGGGGAAAAGAGACGAGAGATAAGTAAGAAGATTGGAGAGAGTGCTCTTAATAAGGATAACTCTCCCACTCTTAGACAGATACAACTGTTTCCAACCGGCCAGATGCCGCTCAATCTTCTCAAGAACCCCGTCCCAGATAGACTTGGCCTTAAAGCAAGCACCAAGAGGAAGACCAAGGTATTTCAGGGGTAAGGAGGAAAACCCCGCACTCCATAATGCCAGCCAGCTCATCCACATTATCCACGTCACCCACATGAACCAAAACTGACTTTGGCAAATTGATCTGTAACCCAGAGACAGCTTCAAAACATAAAAGAACAACACGCAAAAAGCGAAGATGATCAGGGTTGGCCTCGCAGAAAACCAAAGTATCGTTCGCAAATAACAGATGAGAGATTTTAACCTCCTTAGTAAGCCTAGAACCCAAAGAGAAACCTGACAGAAAGCCCTTGTCAATAGAAGAAGAGAGCATTCTGCTTAAGGCCTCCATGACAATAACGAACTGAAGAGGAGACAAGGGTCTCTCTGCCTCAACCTACGAGAGCTACTGAAAAAGCCGGACGGAGTGCCGTTAACAAGGACCGAGAAGCGCGCCGTAGAGATGCATTGAGCAATCCAAGAACATCATTTCACCCCAACGCCACACCTTCTCAGCAAATACAAAAGAAACTCCCAATTGACATGATCGAAAGCCTTCTCGATATCCAACTTGCAAATGACCCCGGGAACACCGAGCTGATACGACTATCTAGACATTCATTCGCTAAAAGAACAGAGTCAAAGATTTGCCTATCTTAAACAAAGGCATTATGAGATTTCGAGATAATCTTCTCTACAACCTTTCTCAATCTATTAGCCAAGACTTCGGCAATGATCTTGTAAACTCCACTCACAAGACTGATAGGCCGAAAGTCCTTGAGATCAGACGCCCCATGCTTCTTCGGGATGAGGGCAATAAACGTGGCATTTAGGCTTTTAACAAACTTACTATGAGTATGAAAGTCTTGGAAAACCCGCATAATATCATATTTAATCACATCCCAACAGACTTGAAAGAAAGCCATGGAAAAACCATCAGGACCAGGGGCCTTGTCTCTATTCATACCTTTAACCACTTCCAAGACCTCCCTCTCTGCAAAAGGAAGCTCAAGCGAAGAAGCTTCTTCCTCCGCTAAGGAATCAAAGGCGAGGTTATCCAATCTAGATCGCCAACTGTGCTGTTCTTCAAATAAGGACTCGTAGAACTGAGCAACATACTCCCTGATGACCCGTTGATCAGACGAAACAGAGCCGTTAATAGAGAGAGACTCTATGGAATTAAACCTCTTGTTAGAGTTGGCAACCCGATGAAAGAATTTAGTGCATTTATCACCCTCGTTAAGCCACAAGATTCTGGATTTTTGTCTCCAACTAATTTCCTCTTGTAACCTAGTATTTTCCAGCTCGGTAATGACTAAGCTTTTCCTCAACTTTTCCTTGGAAGATAACCCTCTCTCAGCCTCCAAACAATCAAGGGCATTCAATTCTGAGAACAGGGCTTTTTTGTTGAACTCCACATTACCAAATTCCTGTTCATTCCATGTCTTTAAGTCGGCCTTTAAAGCCTTAAGCTTTTGAGTAAGAATGAAACTAGGGGAGCCTTGAAAGTGATAAGACGTCCACCAAAGCCGAACCTTATCCACAAACCCAGTCGCCTTTAACCACATATTTTCAAATTTAAAAGGTTTGGGCCCCCTTTGATGCCCCCGCAATCAAGGAGGATGGGGAAGTGATCAGAGCAAAGTCTAGGCAGCCTTTTCTGAAAGATACCAGGATACTTGGCTTCCCAATCCGGAGAAACGAGAAACCTATCAATGCGAGACCAAGAAGAATTATTAGACCACGTAGATGACCCCCTAGCAAGAGGAAGATCCATGAGGCCTAGCTCAGAAATGAAGTCTGAGAACTCCATCATAGCAGGGCAAAAGCAAGCTTCCCCCGATCTTTCAAACGGAAATCGGGTGACATTGAAATCACCACCAAGACACCAAGGCACATCCCACCAACTAATGAGGCCAGCCAATTCCTCCCAAAGAGATCTTCTATTACTGACAGTATTAGGACCATAGACCCCCGCAAAAGCCCAATAAAAGTCATCAACTATATTTTTGAAAGAGCAAGCAACGACATACTCCCCCGCATACATCTCCGTTTTTACAACAACCCTCCTATCCCACATGAGTAATATGCCACCAGAAGCTCCTCTAGAAGCTAGATAGCACCAATCAACAAAATGACAACCCCACAGACTCTGCACAATGCTGCTAGAAATAAGTTCCAACTTAGTTTCTTGCAAGCAAACAATATCCGCCTTCCATTGTCTACAGAGATTTCTAACTTTAAGCCGCTTATTAATCTCAGTAAGCCCTCTAACATTCCACGAAAGCAAAACAAGCTTCATTAAACACCTCTATGATCCCTCCCTTTGCTCCTCCCAAGAGAAGCGCTGTCACTATGCACATCATAATTAATAGAGCTGAACAAACTATTAAGTTCCCTCATACCTTTTTTGCCCACGGACGAGTTGGAACCTGCTGCCTTCTTCTCGTTGCTTGCTAGAATGTCCTCGAGTAAAGCTGCCAGCTTCCCTTCATAACCATCACACGAGGGCCCCACAAAGTGACCAAAATTCTTCACTAACCGAAGGATCAAAGCTCTAGACCGCTTTCTGGCAGCACAAGAGCCCCTAGCCTTAGCTGCTGGGCAGCTGGCTAACGGCATAGGCTCCACCTCTGAGAACACATCTACCTCCAAACAGGAGCTGTTAGTAGTAGGAACAAGCCCAGCATCTTCTCCTTGCCCCAATGTCAAGAGAGGGTTAGGTAAGGGCAGAGATACCTTCTCCACAGAAGAATCCAACAAAGTATCTGACACCCGAGGAAGCACCGGAGGATTTAAAGGGAAAGATAAGGACAAGAAGTCTGACCCATGGACTGAATCGCCAACCCACGAAGACAGGGAGACAGCAGACACCTCCGAGACAACCCCTAGGGGCCTCTTGCACAAAGGATGAGAAACACGCAACACCGTCCCTATAGGCAACTCAGCATACGAAGGAGGAGACCCACCATCAGCCGAAGAAACTGGGGATAAACCCGTCTCCGGACGAAAAGGGAGTTCAACCTCTGGGTTGCAAGGTTTGCCGGTGTTCGACCCTACTGCTGGCACACCAGCAACAGTCTCTTCGGAATGCTCTGTGCCCACAAGCGTAGCCAACACCGAGCACGGCGACTCTGGGAGGGGGTGAAGGACGAGAGAAGAGCCGAGAGAGATATCGTTGGAAATGGGAGGCGGAGGGATTGCTCGACGATGAAGCACGACAGTCGAAACGCCCTCGGGGGGGGACGTCGCTGTGACGGCAAGACTGCCCAAACCCGTGTCCAGCTTCGGGCTCGAACCTGACATCGAAGAAGAAGCCTAACACGGAACCCAAATGCTCACCACCGGATTAGGCCTTGGATCCTCATAAAGCAAGACTTTCTTTCCTTTATCGATTGGGCTGGGACCTCTCTTGTTGCCTTTAACAATTGGGCCAAGGCCCGACAGCAAGGGACCACTCTTGTTTGAAACGGGTTTAAATAAGACTTTGGGTTTAAGGCCCAGAAAGCCCTTCTTTTTTTCTTTGAGAGAACCACCTCGCACCAGGCTTGCTGGAAGGGGCTGACGCACATGGGCTTCCACAGTGGGCTTGGGCACTGGGCCCAGAAGACCACAAACGCATGGGCAAAGGCCCGAATCCACCCACTTCAGACATCTCTCCACATCAAGCTTAAGCCGATTTTGGAAACATGTTCTGAGTTTTCGCCGAAAGGGTGGCCAAATTCTTCAAACGCGATGTCAAAACCATCACGTCCCAACCACAACGAGTCAACCTTGTCGGCTCCATTACCCAACACAGAGAGACTCGCCGGAATCCTTGAACCCTGAATCTTCGGCGGAAAGGACTCTGGTGCTTTGGGTTTCGGCGCTGGTCTCGGCTTCGAGTCATGCTTTGCTAGAAACTTCAAAGGTTGCACCGGCGGTCTCTCCGGCATCTTGGGCAACTCAGATGCTGGCCTTTTCAACAACACGAAGAGATTTTCCGAATGGTTCTTAGGCTGCGCCGTCAGGCTCACCGGCACCTTCGAAGCTTTCATCGTTGATCTCAGCAAGTGCAGCATCTCAGGACAATTCTTCATCATCACCTCTGCGAAAGCCCTCCTTTTAGAAGGTATTGGAGCCGGCAAATTCGTCTCCTCCACCAAGGAAGCTTTAGCTGATTTTGCAGTGTTTCTGCCGTTGCCATTAAAAGACTTCATAAAATTCACCACAGCCCGAAACTCCAAGCCGAAGGAGTTCCATCCTTCTCCACTTCTACCTTCCGGAACAAGAATGAATCCCCTCCTCTTGCCACCCCCAAAGTCCTCCACAACCAGGAAACGCCCATGCCTGTTAGCACAACGTTGGACAAAGACACCAAGAAAACCAGACCGGGACCTCCTCCAGAAATCTACAGTGGTACTCGCAGTCAGCACTTCCTCAAGCGTTTCTAAAAACCATAAACAATCACGCCTACTCAAAAAAATAGAATGAATGACCCCCCTGCATTTCTCACGCATCCATGATCCAGTTGAGCCTTCCTCCACCGCCAGCTAAACAGATTTGGATTCCACACTAAACTGCCTCAGGAAACCCATGAGAGAAGTGACGAGAGAAGAGAATCAAAAAGAGAGGAAGAGACATGACTTTCAACTTGTGCTCACAACTGTCTAAAATAAGATCTTGGAAAACACTCTCCAAGATTTGCAAACTACATGTGCCATCTTCTCAACATTTTGGAAAAAAGATAATGTTAAATTGCTTGCCTTTTATTCTTTCAACAGTAATTTAAAAAAGAAATAACCAATACAAAATTGAGAACTTGACACATGAAAAATGTTTGAAATTCTGTTTCTCTGTTATACAGTTGGAGATAGTATAAATTCATATCATCTCTTTTGTAGAATGAATTAGAGCACCTCCCTTTTGTTAAAAGTAATTGGCTTGAATATTATAAGAGACATATGACCAAAAGATAAAATTACCAGAAAGGCCTAAATATTATTACCTGACATAACGCAGCATAATGCTTATATATCTCACTGTTTTCATCTTGATCACCAAGCAGTGTACCACCATACCAACCGTTGGCTTCATCAACTGACGTCATTGCAAGGTACCTTGAAATCAAGAACACAAAAAAATGCAATAACCATGAACTTGACAAAATGCAGATTAATAACAACTCCTTTTTATTAGACTGTGACAGAAAAAGACTGGCAAAGAAAAACTTATAAATCAATTTGCAATTTTAAAATGCATATGCTGAGAAAGTGAAAAGCTTATAAATCAATTTGCAATTTTAAAATGCATATTCCTCAAGCGTTCAAAATTATATAAAAGCTAATTTTACTGAAAAGCTTAACCAAATCCAACCCTATCCAGTTCTGCCCTAGTCTCAACATGCTTAACCCCTGCTGGGGTTGGGTTCGGTCAAGTTGGTCAGATTTCTAAATAATAACATCATTTTAGTATTGTCCTTACAAAAATAGCATAGCATAGCAATGACCCTTGGACCAAATGGCGTCTCCTCCCCACATAAATAAGGAATGGAGGGTGAGATCATAGGTTAATTCCCACGCAGATGCCTGAGTTGTATTTACCTATAAAAAATGAGCATATCATGCACACCCTTCTTAATTTCCTTTAACACAAGTGTACAAATTGAACATGCCTCTGGCTGTGTCTTACAAAATAAGAAATCAAAGTGAGCTTAAAAAGTACTAGGAATGTTTTAAGGAACTTCTTAAGTAGTTATTACATAGATCAGGATTAACAAACATTGAAACCAAAATAAATAAATGACTACACGGTGTCTTTTAATGATATGAATGCAAATAATTTTATAGAATATGAGATATAGTTTCTCTAATTTTGTAGCCTCATTTTCAGGACAATTATTAATTTAACATGGTATTAGAGTAGAAATCCTAAGTTCGAACCTTAAGAGTGATATGCAGAATGACTATTTTCTTAGGAAAATGAATAGTTATTACTGAGAATAAAAGGTGGAATGAAATAACTATTCTTATTCTATAGTTTGATAACAACACATATTCTCTTACTGAAATTGTACCAAAATTACTAAAACACCCAAAATATAATGATTTAACACCATTAGCATAGAACAGTAAATCATTCACTATGTTTTGTGAAGTAAGATTGAACTTAGACAATCCTAAACACAGATAAAAAGAGAAACTGGATTACGATGTGTTCATTTGCTTAACAGCTCCAAGTGAAGCCTACCATGCTATCCCATTAATTATAGGGATTTGCAGGAAAACAAGCTTTCCGATGTAGCAACCAAAAGTTGCAGACTTCTCAAACAACTTGGGAAAATTAAAAACTTAAAAACAAAACAAAGCAAAAAATAAAAAAGCTTGCACTTATAGAACAAGAAAATGATTTTCTATGAAAAAAGAGAAAATGCAATTTCTAGAGATATACCTCTGGAAGATATCCTCTTCATTGATATCGCTAGCAGAAGAAAGCCAATTTAGGTCACAAAAACTATCAACTCTTCTGTCATCCTGAGATCCTCCATTTGCAATTTCCTGTGAAGTAACTTTGGGAGCAGAGCCATTTTCTTCATACTTCCTCTGGCCAAAAAGCCAATTTGGGCTTTTGAGCTGTATTTCACTGGACAAAATTTGCAAAGATTCAGTGAAGACACCTAGGTTACCGAGGATATAGATGATCTCTTTGCATCATTAACACCGCACAACCCATTGTGATGTGAAAACATTTAAAGGGGGTGAAAAAAAAGAACCAACTATTTCATCTGTTCCAAACTCAGAGAGAGTGAGGGAGAGGGAGTGAGAACTGAGAGGACATACATCAATATTGGCACAATTCTGTGTAATTAAATGCTCTCACTGTAATAAAATGAGACAGTAATTGTGTGCAATGAACTTTAATTAGTTTAAACAAAAACTGGAAGTTGAAAGGTATAAAGAAAAGGAAGATCTTTCCACTTGTCCTTGTAACGTTATTATTATTATTATTATTTTGGACGAATAATCCTTGTAACATTAAATTCAAACAAGCATTTAAAAAAAAAAACTAACATAATCAAAATAATATTGAGGCAAAAAAAGTTTTAACAAATGGGTCAATCACATGAAGCAGCACAAATTGCATACAAACAATGGACTTAGAAAAATAATAGACTGCATGATAACCAAGAAATTTGATTTAACTAATGAAGAATAATTAAAGCTCAATCAACAATTATGATACTCAGAAAAACTAAAAATAATCCTAATATAACAAGAAACCAGGAAACAGCTGGAAGGATTTGAGTATTGTAGATCTATAGCAGCAGAAGTACAGAACTGACACATCAGCAGCAGAGAGAGAGAGAGATGCATGTGCAAGTACTTGACGTGCAAGCAAACAATCAGAGACTTGAAGGTGAACAATCATAGAAGGTAAACATAGGATATAAATCATCAAAAGAGATCTGCTAAAGCCAAGGAAATAATTACGCTGCATCAGGTGCCACACTGGAATTTCCTATACCAGCACCTTGTCTTTGATCCGGTTCACCACAGAGTCTTACATCCTCTATTTTACTACATGTTCTCTCTATCAATTTATCAAATGCTGTCAACTTCATCCTTGAGAAGTCTTCCCTGCAAGCTGGAATAGGGGCAAGAGTAACTCCAACTCTCCCAACAGGCTTGGCATCAGATTCTGAACTGCAAAATCAAAAAATATACATCAAAGAAAAAGTAAACAAAAAAAAAAAAGATTGGTGGAACACATAAAAGGGAAAAGAAAAGGATCCACCAAGAAAGTATAACAAGAAGAATAAGAAGAAAAAAAAAATTGGATGTATGATGTTTGCATGTGCACAGGCATGCAAGTGTACATGTGGATGTAAATGCGTGTATGCAGTAGCTTGTAGAGGGAGAACATGGAGATTTATTACTTGAATAGGAAAAGGTCATCTCCAATCCCAGATACATGGAGATAGTAATCCGAATCTAGTTCCCAAATGGCAGGTTTCCCTTCTATTGGTTTGAAGTAACCCAAAAATCTGGCAAGCACACCAAAAGATGATAGTTTGAGAAGATGTTGTTAAAGAAAAAAGAAAAAGAAAAAAAAGAAAAAGAAAAAGAAAAATAGAAAGAAAGAACAAAATATGAAACAAAACAATGTTAGATAAACTAGGAATTAAAAAATGCCAGTGTCAGCAAAACTAAAGCAACCAACTTTCCAAAGATACTACGTTATTATAACCAAAGCTAGAAGCTACAGAATGAAAAAATTCAGAATTCTCATTAGCTGGAAAAAAGGGAAAAAATAGTATTCCAAAAAAATAAGAAAGAAAGTATAACAGGGAGAATTAAGTACAAATTTATAGCATCCTGCTTTTCACCATCAGTGTAAGTATTGCTGTAGTAGCGCTTGATAGACTTCAATAACTCTTTAGATTGGGTGGTAGCTTTCCACTTTCCTTGCCTCTCTGTAAACACCTGATGCTCATAATAAAGCAGCGATTCACAAAGTAAAAACCAAAGCAGATGAAGTAATATCAAGTTAATTAACAAAAAGGAACAAACAGATGCACAAATTAATGGTCTACAGTGATAGACAAATCATACAAACTATGATAATGTAGGATACAACTTACTGTGTTGTGAGCTTCAGACCCACCATACTGCTGGGCAAGAGCATCCCCCATGCTCTGATACATACTCATTAGAGATACAGCCATGGTACTATCAGGGTCCACTTTAGGCACATCCGTTAAACCCATTGCATGGAGCTGGCGGCCCAAAGCTGCAAGGCCATAAGCATACTGGGCAACGTTTGTGCGATCCAAGCAGTCAATGCAGTTAGTGCGCAGAACTCCACTTTGAAATCGTGGCGCTTCACCAACAGAATTCTCTTTTCCATTTTGTAGATTTAAATCAGTCTCTCTGTCACGATTAACTAAAGAAATTAGATTTTCATTACTGCTTCCAATCCTAGCAAGATCCCCTGAATTAGCTCTCAGATCTCTAAGTGAAGCATCCCTGTAAGAAATGAAAATGAGCTATATAGAGAACAATACCTGAAGCCTAAACCAAAATAATTTAACAATAGATCATCATCAAATTAATGATTTCAAAAGAAATCTTCAATGTTTAGCCCCAATGTTGAAATTTAGTATGATGGAAATACCAAAATACCCTTGTATTAAGAAGGGTCACTCAACAAAAACTACATTCCCATATTCATGAATTTATAAACAGTACATAAACTGCTGTTACAGAACTTGTTACAAAAGAAGAAAGAAACATCATATGATCAATAACACTCACAAATTCAACAGTAATTAAGTCTATCATTTCTGTTGTACAATTATCATTCAGTCATTTTTCATTGTCAGTAACAATGCATTCAATCTACAGAAATTTCTTGGAATGCCTTCAACATAATGAAGTGAAATACTCTAACACCTGATACCACCATTATCAATGTTTTCAAAGTTCTCAATAATTTGTGTGGGCACATAACGTAATAGATTTCATTATAGATGACGTTGGGAGTTTATTAAAGAACTTAATGTCAATCTTAATATAAGAATTTGGGAAAAATATTTTTCCCTCCCGAAGTAAGACCACTTTTGCATTTTGGCCTTTAATGTTTTAAAAGTGATATTCATTATTCAACCCCCACAAACTACCAAACTGTAAGTTAACTTTTTCCATCTTTTTGGACGGAATAAAAGTAATATGCATCACACGTGACTTTTGGGCACCTATACTCCCAAAAATTCCCAGGGGTTAAAGTGTTAAAAAAAATAAGATACAGAAATAGAGCACAGAAAAACCCATTATTCTATTACTACAAGAGAAAAATATAGCATACAGAAATAGAGCACAGCAGGATTTTAAATAGACAGCACATGAAACTACAAAGAAAAAATTCACAGAGTAAAAACTAGGCTTTAGTCCAAAGGAAAATAATAAAAATCTTAAAGCATATTAGAGAAGGAAGTTCATGGAGCCACTTCCTTGGTGCCGGCCACCCCCTCCCCCCCCCCCCCCAAAAAAAAATATATATATTTTCGTTTTTTTTTTGGGAGGGAGGTTCCTTTGGCTTACAAACAGGAACCCTAAGATTAGAAAAGTTGCACCCACAGTCATCCATAAGATACGTAGCTCGCCAAACTGACAGTACATACAGATGCACAACTGGACCACTATACAACGAGCAAAATATTGACCAAAATCAAGAAATACGGACCACAACTAGGCCAAAGGACAATGTATAAGGAGCTGAGAGACTAATTCAGTATCTTTGACCCTTTTTTTTGGCCTGAATCAAGTATCACTTAGCATCTTCATGAACATTTAATAAATTACGCAACCCACTTCATGCTTCAAAGAACCAGATGAGAGCATTCATATGCACGAAACACTAACATTTCATAAAAACATACACTAATCAATATGATGGTATAAATAAGGAATAATAGGTTTTTTTAAAAGTAGGAATACTAGGTTATCAAATACCAATATTTAACAAAATAACAGCAAAACCCCCCTTTCCACTTGGGTTGTGCCCTCTTTGGTGCTTTTTTAACTAGTTTAATTTTTATTATAAATAATATTCAGGGAAATTTAATTGTCAAAGAAGTAGTGCTATTTGGAACGCTATTATTCTTGAAGTAATTGATTGGATGCCTGCAGTAGGCAAGTCCCTTTCACTTCTCCCACATCTTTTCTGATTTTTCTTGATCGTATTAAATTTTTTACATTGCAATTATTTTAGGGAGAATTTTTATACATCATGTGTACTTACCTGTCCTTTTATTTTAAAAGACTGATTCTCAGAGCATCATAAAATATTTAGGGTTTAAACTTTATGTTCAGTGCAACAAATACAGAATCATATGTAAAACTTAGAGGGATAAATGCAAAATCAATTACTGTGGTTATACCTATTTGCAATAAGCTCCTTTTGGTATAAAAATGTTCTAAAAGCTACCTACAGTATGCAAAAATAACAAATAGGTCCATGCACCTAACTTCCATCTAATTTTTTGACAGAAACTATTAAATGCCCACGTCAACACCAATTAGATTATTTTTTTGATAAGTATTTTTCGCTGCTAAGACTTGATCATTTGCACAAATGTAACTCAAAAAGCAAAATAACATGGTAATTTCAATATTTTTAATCTATCCAATTCTACTTTGTAACCTAAATCTAAGACAGAAGGCCAAACAGAGTTTTGCTATCATAAGAACACCTTAAATTCTTAAGTGGATATAGATCAATAAGTTTAGTAATAAATGCATACCTTCCCGTGCTTGTCCGACTAATTTTGTTGCCCCTCCTCTTAGCAATGGCAGGTTTACCACTATAGTAAAAACCAGTCAAATCAAGTGCCTCGCTTGCCACACCACCTAAAACTGCCAAAACATTGGCAGACTTGCTTTGGAAACAGCAGAATAACAGAATGATTAGTTCAACATAAAAAATCATACAAAAATAAAAATAAAAATAAAAGAAAAGAGACGGAGCAAGACACACAGGGAAGAAAAAGAAGAAGAAGAAGCAACCTACTTACCTTTTCGCAAACTTGTGAAAGTCCCAGTGAATAAATTTAAGATGGTTTTCTTCTGAAAGTATCTGGTTGAGATACCCAACCGCATTTGCAAACTCACGCCTAAGCATCATTTCTCTTGGCCTTTTTTCAACAGTCTGCACTTTAACATTTAAGTTAGTTCCAGGATTATTAGAAGTGAAACTCAAACTAAATAGTGAGTAATTAAAAAAAAATAATACTGAAAGCACATGTATCAATGTGTGTTTATATGGGCATTAAAAAGCAGAAGATAATTCATAAATTTGTTAGATATTACAATTAAATCCAGAGAAAGTTTCCATTATTCCTAGATATTGGTGATAGCCACTTCCCAGAGAGAGAGAGAGAGAGATACACAGCCACATATAATAAAAAAAAAACATACGAATAACGATCCTTGAGCATTATAACAGATGGATGTTCCACGTATTACTCACCAAAAAACATCATCTTAATTATACATTAAGTTCACATCAACAAATGTCATTTTAATCCATCAATCATTGTAACAGTACATTAACTCTTCATTGATGCAAAACATGGAACCACAGCATGTTGGAAAGAAAGTGATAAGAAGTGTGCCAATTCTTGAAGTTTCTATAAACAAATTGATACAAGAAACTTTACTGGGAGAAAAAGAAGTAGCAGATTGTACTAGGCATTAAATCTAACATCAGATAAATGGAAGCAAGATCCCAATTTAAATTTCTTTTTTTATCCCTCTTTTTTCTTGGCCAATGTGAAAATAATTCAATACTACTACAAAGCCCCGCACACATGAAGAATCCAATATCATGTAATTGGAAACTACACTCTTTCAAATGGCAGCCATAAAAATGAATTTGAAGATGACCTTAATTAAATTAAGCACTATAACTGGATTGCCGTATCTGCTTGCCAGGTCTTCAAAATGTAATCTTGTTGCCTCATATGTGGGGTCATATCTCTGTACTGAAGTCAAAAAAACAACATTCACTCTATGTAAATGAAGCTAAAAATATAACACCCATCACACTCAACAAAAGCTCAGCAACAAAGCAAATTAAATTTGTAAAATAAATATTCTTACATATTATATCAGGTTTAGGACTAAATCTTGAAGCTTCTTGAGACCAGAAAAGAGGAATTGAACCACGCATCTGCACAACAGAACTCATCCTTCCCTTGGATGACCCAACTTCCTCATCAATGACAATCTGCTCTGTTTCAACATCATTTGCAACCCTTCCGCGATCATTAACTCCCCTTTTCAAGTAACTGCAATTTATGAAAACCAGTAAAATAATAGAACCAATGGCATGTAATCATTATAAAAGTCCTACATACACAGAGACAAACAAGTTCTCTGTATTATGAAACTGAACAAATATTTCCTAAAATTGAAATTAGTACTTTATACAAGGAAACTCAATAAAAAAGAAAACTATTCATCAGCTGCAATCAACAAAAACTAAAGGTAGTATGCGTGAAGAGTTTATGTTTCTAGATCCCTCTCTGATTCTCAGGGCCACTCTATCATATCTGTGTGCTTTTCAGTTGTATAAAAATTAACTAAAAGGTGAATCCTTGTTCTATAACTCACTCCAATTTGTAATTCGATATCTTAAAAAATAAAAAAATAAAAAAAATTGTCGACAAAAACTAATTGATGCAGTCATTGAAGATGGCTTTGTTGCTGTTTCATGTGCTACTTTCCAATTTACACAAACTCGAGATTAGCGTACCCACATGCAACATCAAATTAAGATAATAAAATAGTTTTAAAAGTCTAATAATAAGTAGTCAACAGTTGAAACAGTTTTTAATTGGGCTCAATGGTTTAGTAGTCATAAGTAGCTCTTTTTTGGTGCTTTTTTATAGTGTGGCAGAACCATAAATTCCCACAATTCTTGTGCCAGTACTTTTAGGGAATTTTCTTAATTATGCTTATCCTAGAGTTTTCTAGTGATATCAGGATTGTTTTGCTTGAATGTTAAGTAATTATATGTTTATTAAATATTTTCTGTATTGAAGAGTCCTAGTCCTAGTAAAATAAATAAAACTGAAGTCTTTATAAATAATGCTTCAATGTTCTCAAAGAAATCAAAGTTTATCTGTTAAGGCAAGATTATCAAGCATGTTCTCCCTCCTTTTTTCTGCATTATCCCAATTCATGGGATACTGTTACACAGCCAAAGAACGGCCTTTAAACCTCTCTTTCCTTCCATCTTTACAACCCAAAACCATATTTCTCGGATATCCTTTAAGACCCTTAAAAATTGAAGTTTTCCCTATCCTTTAGTCACTAGATAAGCACCCTAATACCTTAAAGCGCTGTGATTCCCCATAAATTATCATTTGTCTAAAAACTTAAGCCAATAAAAATGGTGAATTTGATCATTTATACATCATTCTAACATTAACTTTCGCGTATAAACCCAAACTCCAACTCAATGAGTGAGGTCCAACATGTGAGGAGTGTTTGAATCCTATCTTCCTTGGCTAGAGTCGAAACAAGATTTGAACTCAGGATCACTTGTTCCAATACTATGATAAAATACCACTTTCGCAAAGCTTTAACTATAGGAAATAATGAATTTAATCATTTAACTATAATTCTAATAATCCCTATATTGTTGCTACCAGAATTTTCCAACAACCAGTTCTCTTCAACAAATAGCCCCTCAAAAGAAAAAGAAAAAAAGAAAAAAGAAAAAAAGTCAGCTGCTCTCATTTTCATTTCCTAACTTATCTAACACAGTCGATTGTGAGCAAGCTTCCAAATCAATTCTATATCACTTAATCACAACTTTTAATGATTAAGGATAAGCTCTCCTTGCAGCATGTCCATAAAAAAAACTCATGAAAACAATCCATTGGACATTTTTCACAAACACAAAAAGAAAATAACAGTCCTGTCAAATAAACAGAACACAAACAATTAAGGCTAACAATTTTTGACACAACTCGACATAAACCCAATACGAAATTAAGGGTTAGCGTTGAAGAGTCTGACCAGTTTAATTAAATGGGTAGGATAAGAGTTGACCTCTACAGTCTTATACATATGCTTCAACACGACTTGAACCAGACACGCGACATAATGGAAAAATAGAAGAAACAACAACACATCCTCTAAAAAAACCTTTGAAATTCTTATTGAAAAGGGGGAAAAACAAATCTCCTGCTATAATTCTGCCACAAAGGGTTACTATAGGAAAGGAATCCAATGTGCAGAGAGAGAAAGTCTAACCTGGTTTGTTGCTCCTCCTCCTTCAGTCCCTCCCTGAACAAACCACAAGAGATAAACGCCTATGGGGGTAAAACTTCATATAAACTATTTACGGGATCCGATAATTTGTGGATCACACACGCACACCCACCCATATACTTATGTTGTAAATATCTACATAGATAGCCAAAAACCCAATATCCAATTGGGACCTATAGAAGTAAGTAGGTGCCCCAACATCCAGTAAATCACCTGCATCTTAGTTTTGGCAGTTCATTGCCTTTAACTTTCCATTGGGTAAGTTGCCTAACCCATTGCTTTTGAACAGAGTTATAAATTTCAAAAACACCAATAAAGAGCTGATTTGAACCTCCTCATTGTCCACCCTAGTTCATATAAAATTAAAATATAGAACAGAACACCAATGGAGACTAACTAACCTCACAAAAAGCCATAACATTGGAGGAGCAACTTTTAAGAGGCGGAATTTCGTTTCTTAGGCTTAAGTACTTTTGGTCCTTGAAGTGCTACCACAATCATAATTGGGTCCTCAGTTTCAATATGTGCAATTAGATCCTTCCAATTTTTTAAAGCATGTCAATGTCATCTGGTCGTTAATAGGTGTTACTGTCATGGTAGAATTTGATAATGTTGCATGTTTTCTGTCAACTTGACCAAAAAATAGATGACATGGCATGCACAAGATCAGAATGTGTGAGCCACATCAGCCACTTTACAATTATTTACTAATTAATCATTTGAATCAGAAGGCTTAGATCATTTATATAATTAATCTTTCTGCCTAATGTGAAATAATATAACCAGAGTTTGTTAGTTGAAATAATCAACAGCTACATGGCTTATCCTTGTCATCACAGGGAAAACCATCTTTCCTATCAATGCAAATACATTTTAAGCCTTCTCACATTCAGCAGTTCTGTAGGTACTCAAGATTTCCTAAGCTTCAAATGCATATGTTACATGAATGTCATTCATACACACAAATGCATACATCAACACCTTCCTAGCAAAAAATTATACTAATAACTAAGAATAAATGACCGCACAAACTCTCCCAATATGTGTCATGACTGTTACTTTAAGCAAATAATGTTAAGCGCAACCAAAAAACATAAAACATATATACTTTTTAATGATTGTTTGCATGGGATTTATACCATCATTTATCATCCATAAATATTTGAGTGTTCTAGTAAAGATTTATACCATCAAATATTTGTGCTCTTCTACTTCTCTCTAATTGGGAGTGTCTCTTGTATATTTTGTGTGCGCACTTGGGTTGCGTCCCTTGTACTTTTTACTTATAAAAAAAGGTAAAAACCCCGATGAATAGTACCATATTACAAAATAGTTTTTTATGATGTGACTTGTTTTTTTTTTTTTTGATAAATAAGAGAACTTTTATTAAAACGCAAGAGCGTAGCCCTGGTACACAGAAAGTATACAGAAAGGCCACCTAAGTAGGGGAAGAAAAAAGTACAAGAAACTCCGAATGGCTAATTGCTAAAGGAGCTAAATAAGCAACAGTCCAAGAGAAAAGAGAATGGAAGAAGAAGGACTTGAGCTCCTCAAGCGTCCTTTCTTGATCCTCAAAAGATCTGTCATTTCGCTCTCTCTAAAGGCACCACATTAGGTAAAGGGGCACCATCTTCCACACAACCATACTATTGGAGCGACCCCCAGTCCTCCAGCACTCGAATAGCTCAATAACCCATAGGGGCATAACCCAAGACAACCCAAAGCGACTAAGAATGGTATCCCATAAGGCACGAGCCGTCTCACAATGAAGAAGAAGATGATCCACCGACTCCCCTTGCTTTTTGCACATACAACATCTATTAATCACGATAACATGTCTCTTTCTAAGGTTGTCAAAGGTAAGAATCTTTCCCAGAGCCGCAGACCAAGCAAAGAAAGCCACTTTCACAGGTGTTTTGGCCATATACTCTTCCACGGAAAAGCCTGAACAACGTTGTGAGTTAGAACATTGTAGAAAGAGCTCACATCAAAGTTCCCCTTGCGCGAGGGAATCCACCATAGCCTATCAATCCCTTCCCTGAGAGAGTATAGAAGAGTGAAAAAGGAAGCAACAGAGTCCAGCTCCCAGTCGTGCGCCGCTTGGACAAAGCTAATCTCCCATTGAAGGGAGCCACTAGAGAAGTCCATATGATCTGCAACAAGCGCATCTTTCTCACAAGCAAGGCCGAATAAAACCGGGAAGGCATCTTTGAGCGGCAGTTCACCACACCACACGTCAAACCAAAATCTGATTCTAGATCCATCGCCCAACTCAAATCTAACATAGTTACAAAACAAGCTCCAACCCCTCCTGATGTTCTTCCACAAACCCACCCCATAAGGCCCCGTGGGAGTAAGAGAGCACCACCCACCCCTCACACTGCCAAATTTTGCCTCCACAACTGATCTCCACCACGCCTCTCTCTCTTGCGCATAACGCCACAACCATTTCCCTAGAAGGGCCCTATTCAAGGTCCTTAAATTCCAGATCCCCAAACCTCCCTCAGAAACAAGAGAGCACACCGTAGACCAGTTGCCAAGTGATATTTGAACTCGTCACCTAGCCACCCCACAAGAATTCACGACACAGCTTCTCAATCCGGTTGGCCACACTNGTCCTCCAGCACTCGAATAGCTCAATAACCCATAGGGGCATAACCCAAGACAACCCAAAGCGACTAAGAATGGTATCCCATAAGGCACGAGCCGTCTCACAATGAAGAAGAAGATGATCCACCGACTCCCCTTGCTTTTTGCACATACAGCATCTATTAATCACGATAACATGTCTCTTTCTAAGGTTGTCAAAGGTAAAAATCTTTCCCAGAGCCGCAGACCAAGCAAAGAAAGCCACTTTCACAGGTGTTTTGGCCATATACTCTTCCACGGAAAAGCCTGAACAACGTTGTGAGTTAGAACATTGTAGAAAGAGCTCACATCAAAGTTCCCCTTGCGCGAGGGAATCCACCATAGCCTATCAATCCCTTCCCTGAGAGAGTATAGAAGAGTGAAAAAGGAAGCAACAGAGTCCAGCTCCCAGTCGTGCGCCGCTTTGACAAAGCTGATCTCCCATTGAAGGGAGCCACTAGAGAAGTCCATATGATCTGCAACAAGCGCATCTTTCTCACAAGCAAGGCCGAATAAAACCGGGAAGGCATCTTTGAGCGGCAGTTCACCACACCACACGTCAAACCAAAATCTGATTCTAGATCCATCGCCCAACTCAAATCTAACATAGTTACAAAACAAGCTCTAACCCCTCCTGATGTTCTTCCACAAACCCACCCCATAAGGCCTCGTGGGAGTAAGAGAGCACCACCCACCCCTCACACTGCCAAATTTTGCCTCCACAACTGATCTCCACCACGCCTCTCTCTCTTGCGCATAACGCCACAACCATTTCCCTAGAAGGGCCCTATTCAAGGTCCTTAAATTCCGGATCCCCAAACCTCCCTCAGAAATAAGAGAGCACACCGTAGACCAGTTGCCAAGTGATATTTGAACTCGTCACCTAGCCACCCCACAAGAATTCACGACACAGCTTCTCAATCCGGTTGGCCACACTAGCAGGAATTAGGAACAAGGATAAAAAGTACGTAGGCAAACTGGAGAGAGTGCTTTTTATGAGGGTAAGCCTACCGCCTTTAGACAAGTACATCCGTTTCCATCCAGCTAGCCTTCACTCAATCTTTTCAACAACCCCGTTCCAGATAGACTTAGCCTTGTAGCAAGCCCCTAGAGGAAGAGCAAGATACTTTAGCGGCAAAGAGGAAACCCTGCAACCCATAATGACAGCCAAACCTTCCACATTATCTACATTGCCCACTGGAACCAACTCAGACTTGGCCAAATTAACCTTCAAGCCAGAAACGGCTTCAAAGCATAAGAATAAGCCTCTGAGATAACGAAGGTGATCGGGGTTGGCCCCATAGAAAACTAGAGTATCATTTGCGAACAACAGGTGGGAAATCAGCACCTCTTTTGAGGTCCTAGAACCCATAGAAAAACCTGAGAGAAGACCCCTGTCAACAGTAATAGTAAGCATCTTGCTAAGTGCCTCCATAACAATAACAAACAGGAGAGGAGATAGAGGATCGCCCTGCCTCAAACCCTGAGAACTATTGAAGAAACCAGCCGGAGTACCGTTCACCAAAACTGAGAAGCGCGCCGAAGAGATGCAATAAGAAATCCAAGAAATCCATTTTTCACCAAAGCCACACCTTTTCAACAAGTATAAAAGAAACTCCCAGTTCACATGATCATAAGCTTTCTCGATATCCAACTTGCAGATAACCCCAGAATACCAGATTTGATGCGACTATCCACACATTCATTAGCTATAAGGGCTGAGTCAAGGATTTGCCTACCTTTCACGAAGGCGTGTTGAGGATTCGAAATCACCTTGTGCACAACCCTTTTTAACCTGTTAGCCAATACTTTGGCCAAGATCTTGTAGACTCCACTCACAAGACTAATGGGCCAAAAATCCTTAATATCAACCGCCCCAGGCTTCTTGGGGATTAAGGCAATGAATGTTGCATTGAAGCTTCTAACAAATTTGCTATGAGTGTGAAAATCTTGGAAGACTCCCATAACATCTGATTTTATCACATCCCAGCAATCTTGGAAGAAGGCCATGGAGAACCCATCTGGACCGGGAGCCTTATCTCTGTTTAAACCCTGCACAACCTCCACAACCTCCCTTTCCTCAAAAGGAAGCTCTAAGAATTGAGCCTCTGCCGCTTCAATGGAATTGAAGTCCAAGCCATCCAACCTAGGCCCCCAGCAATATGGTTCTGAAAATAAAGTCTCATAGAACTGAACCGCTGAATTTCTGATGGTAGCTTGGTCCGAAGAGACAGAACCATTAACCGAAAGAGACTCAATGGAGTTAAATCTCTTATTCAAATTGGCCACCCGATGAAAAAATTTAGTGCATCTGTCTCCTTCCTTAAGCCACAAAGCTCTATACTTCTGCCTCCAACTAATCTCCTCCTAAAGAGTGACTTGCTCAAGCTCACAAACCACAGTGCTCTTCCGAATCAACTCTTCAACGTCTAACCCACGATCCTCCTCTAAGTTGTCAAGAGCATTCAACTCTTCCAAGAGAACTTTTCTACGGTACTCCACATTACCAAAAACCTGCTCATTCCACTTCTTCAAATCAGCCTTCAGAGCCTTAAGCTTTTGGGCGAGAATGAAGCTAGGCTCGCCTTGGAAGGAGTAGGACGACCACCAAAGCCCCACCTGCTCCACGAACCCATCAGCCTTTAGCCACATATTCTCAAACTTGAACGGTCTAGCTCCACCTTTGATACCTTCACAGTCAAGAAGGATAGGGAAGTGGTCGGAACACAGCCTAGGCATCCTTTTCTGCAGAAGACCTAGGTACTTTGCTTCCCAGTCCGGAGAAACCAAAAATCTGTCATAACGGGACCAAGAGGATAAGTTGGACCACGTAAACGTTCCCCCTACGAGTGGGAGATCCATAAGACCTTGCTCCGAAATGAAGTCCGAGAACTCCATCATATCTGATCGAAAACGGCCATCCCCTGATCTTTCATTCGGAAACTGAGTAACATTGAAGTCACCCCCAATACACCAAGGAAGCTCCCACCAAGACATAAGGCCCGCAAGCTCCTCCCAGAGAAGCCTTCTAGAACTGATGTAATGAGGGCCATAAACACCGGCAAAGGCCCAAGAGAAACTATCCGCCACATTCCTGAAGGAGCAGGCAACAACAAACTCCCCCACGTACATCTCCATCTTTTCCACAACCCTCCTATCCCACATAAGCAAGATTCCACCAGCAGTCCCTCTAGAAGCAAGATAGCACCAATCAGCATAGGAGCAGCTCCAAACACTCCTCACAAAACTCCCCGAAAAGTAAGCCAATTTAGTCTCTTGCAAGCAAACAATGTCAGCCTTCCATCTTCTCAAGAGATTCCTAACTTTTCAACCGCTTATCACTCCCATTCAGCCCGCGAACATTCCAAGAAACGATAGACGGCTTCATAAAAGACCAATATGAGCCCTCGCCTTGTTCCGCCCCCGGGACGAGCTACCACTATGAGCGTCGTAGTTAATAGAGCTGAATAAACCATTCAACTCTCTCATCCCTTTCTTGCCAATGCGCACACTAGAGACCAAACCATTTTCAGAACTGCAGTCCACCAAATTTCCAAACAAAGCCGATAATCTGTCATCATCGCCATCGCAGGAAACACCCACAAGATGACTCAAATCCTTCGCTACCTGCACAACCCAAGATGAGGACTTAACCCCTGCTGTAGACTTATTACCCTGACAGCAAAGTACCGGAGAGGGGCCCACAGTACACTGGCTACCAACCAACCAGCCGCTGGAAAGAGGACCCCAACGAGGGATGCCCAGAACATTGCCGTGCCCAAAGACCATTCTGACTGGAGGCGTGAGGGGAGACGACAAAGAGCCAAATCTGAGAGATTCAACCGAGGAAGAAGGAACTACCCTTACACGGCAGGCAGAAAAACCATCTAGACCATTCGCAAGTTCCTTACCAAGCTCCGGGCCAGCCTCACCGCCATTGCATCCCAATACCGGCGTGGAATCTGGCACAGAGGAGGCTTCCGTCACCTGAGGAACCAGACCGGGAGCAGACGCAGAGCATACCGGCAACCCAACCTGAGCAATACCCTCCAAAATCGAACCCACTTCCATCTCCGGCCCTTTCTGCGCTGAGCCCACTAACTTCCAGCGGTCCACCTCCTCATCCGGCGTCTGAGAGTGTGCGACAGACTCCGATGACTTCTCTGAGGAACACCGATTAACCGACGACGAGATACACTGAGTCGGAATATCTGGGAGAATGCCCGAAGAGGACGAGGCCCTAGATGCGACACGGAACGCCGACCCACCTGTCGGAGACGCGCTCCCGGCTGCCAACTTCTCCCGAGAAGACCCGGGTCCCTTGAAGGCAGATTGGACCCGTACCCATTTGCTCACTGTGGGCTTAGGCAAACTGGGCTTCGGAAATTCTACCATCACTGCCTTACCTTTGTCCACACGGGTGGGCTCTGCCACAGGCCCATGACCCAAGCCTTTAGGCTGATGAAGTCCAGAACCCATAGCCCTCGTATGTTCCTGATTGAAACCTCATTTGCCTGCCAGCTTCCTGATAGTGATTTTGGGCCGAGAACCCAAGGCCCCAAACTTAAATTTTTTATTAGGAGACCTAGCAACCCGCCCCTTCATGAGGCCCACTTCAGTGAAACACAACAGCACAACAAGATTATTTCCTAGGTGTCCAAGCACATATGATGCAATTGGAGAATCTTAAGTTGCTTCTGATGTATTTCCAGAGTTGATCCAGGCTTTAAACGAACCAGTGCAACAAATTTTATTTTTTAATTTTTAATTTTTAATTTTTATTTTTTGTGATGTCTAAACTACCATAAGCTGAAAGAAAAAGACTACAGGTTAAAAGAGCATCTAAAGTGAAACATGAAGCAGCTAATTTAGTGGAGTTTGAACCAAGTACAGAAAAAATTAACAGGAAGATCTACAAGGTCCGGAAACTAGAAAACCAATGTATGTAATCATTTTTCTTTCTGATCTAATGTTTTGGATACAATTTCAGCCAACTTGTTAATTATAAAGCAATAAAATGAACCAGATTTAATTTCAAATATCCAGTCTAAAACATACCGTGTCCCTGCAAAATGCCGAGAGCGTCTTGAAACTAGAGAAACACCAAAGTCCCTCCCAAAAATTGATAGCCTCATCTGCCACCATCAAGTTCCATAGAATTGAGGGAAGTACTATATACATGTTATGCTCAATTAAATTGAATTATAGGACAATAGGATGAAGCAATCATGCACTATGATTGAATTCTAGAAGGGGGTGAAATATGGTGGAAAAGGGCAGAATCACCTTTAAAAGATAATTTCTGCTTTCATAAAATAATATTTCAGAAGGTATTTACAGCTGAATAGAAATAGCATACCTAGTCACTCATAATCACTAACAACAAAAGGCAGTGGTACAGTAAAACAAATGATATTACATTAAAATGAAACTATGTTGCATACTATATGCCATGTACAAGATTGTACACATTGTGTCATTAGTATCTAATGTTACTATCTGAACATCGCTTTCCCCATCACTAGACTAATTGCGCCATTATAATTCTATTAAATAATTTATGTTATATGTTATGTCATATTATCATATCTGTTATAAGTATACTAATACTAATATTAATGTAAGTATATAAATAATAAAATATAATAGATTGGCTCCGTTTGTAAATGCTTTTAGAATGGGGCTTTTTGGTTTTTGTTTAAAAATGGAAGGATGCGAAAGATAAACAGGCATTGAGCTGCATAGAGATAAACGGCATTCAAAAAGGAAAAATGAGAACCCTTTTCATTTGTATGCTCCTCCATGTTCCTTTAGTTTTCTTCCTTTTCATCACGCTCTTCTACGTACAGTAGTGACCTTGAAGTTTTGTTGAAGCTCAATTTCGCCATGATCAGACCCAAAGGCTCGGGCTTAGAGGACTAGGAGGACTCTTCATCTCCAACAGCCCATTGCTCCTTCTCCGGAGTTTCATGTGATGAGGACTCACAGGTTGTTTCTCTCAACATGTCTTCTAGCCCTCTCTATAGTTTCATTGCACCGGAGACTGGGAACTTCTTTTCTGGTCCCATTCCGGAGAGTTACTCTGAGATTCAGAGCCTCGAGTCCTCAGGTTTGAACGGCAACTCACATACGGGCATAGTTCCGATGAGCCTGGGTCGGTTAAAGAATCTCAAAGAAATGTATATAGGGTACTTCAACACTTTTGAAGGGGGTATTCCACCAGAGTTGGGATCACTGAGTTCATTTGTAATCCTTGACATGCCGAGCTGTAGCCTCACCGGCAAGATTCCTAGGAGTCTGAGCCTTTTGAAGAACATGCATGAATTGTATCTACAAATCAACCGCCTCATAGGTCATATACCTCCTCAACTTTCTGGTCTGGTCAGCTTGATACAGCTGGATCATTCCATCAACAAATTCACTGGAGAAATCCCAGAAAGTTTCTCAAGACTAACAAAATCTAATGCAATGGTGGGACCTTGAGGGGATGCAGTTCTGATCCATTGTGAGCTCCAGTCCTGACCCACACCGAGAGAAACAAGGAAAGGGAAAAGCACCAGCCCCTTCATTTGTCCCACACCGAAAGCATACAAAACGTAATCCCACCTTACACACCAATAAAAAGGGGTGCCAGGTGTTACACTGCACAGCGTCTCCCTCACTTCATTTGCTAGTTGAAAATCAACTACAAAGAGAAAGTGAAGCACGATTCTTTTGTCAGCTCATGCTGACTCATTAGAATTGAGTGAAATAAAAATAAAAATTAAAAATTGATCTCGTTTCTTTTTATTTTACATTTTCTTAAAATCAAAAAAATTTAAAAAACGAATACTTGAGCCGAGCCGAGTACTCGATAAGGCACTCGGCTCGGCTAATAGGCAATCTCAAGCTTGAGCTCACACAAGGTTTTTCCCTTCGCGAGCTGAGCCAAGCTTAGCTTTTGATACTCGTGACGAGTGTAAACGAGCCGAGCTCGCACATGCACTACTCGCCCAAGCTCAGCTCGTTTATAGACCTATCTTAAACCCTTTCTAAGCGTCAATTTGCTTGAAAGGTGGCATCTTTGGCTAGTTCGTTTCAGATCCACTTTATATCTAAGTTCTCTTTGCTGCATCAGTTCTCTAATTGTGTCACTAACTGTGGTTGTCCAGGCATTAAGGCTTAGTTTATTAGTATAATTTCTATATATTTCTAGTTTCTGAATTGGAATGCAGCTTTGAAGCTTCTTGTACGGAGTTATTGCATTAAATTCAACTTGATTGCTTTCAAAAACCAGGTGTGTGCAAGTTCTTTTTTTACTCTGCCAGTTATATTTCTTGGCTAAAATAGGGCATGTTGATACAACCTCTCTCTCATGGGGTGTGGCCATGATCTGCCAAGACATGTCAACAAACCTATTGTACTAATGGTGTAATTCTACATCACCAGTGCAGTTTTCTTCTGGTTAAGTTCAGCGATTTTTTAGATTCTTTTGATTGTTACTATGGGGTATTTGGGCTTCTTCTATGTGGAAGCAAAATCTTTCGAGTTTCGCTCTGCGAACGGAGATGGAAGTGTTCGATTGGCTGAACGTAATCTTGGACTGTTCCATGCGGTGCACCTGAGTCGTCTGAGTATCAGCTCGTTTGTGAGTTCAATGGAAGCCTAGCGCGTAGAGGGTGATGCGAAAGAATTCTGTAGGACGTTCCGTGTGGGTACGACGGTGCACATTTTGCATCGGCGTGGCAATCAACATGGTAGGTTCTTGGAACTGTCGGAATACGGAGATGGCGTGCATCTCAGTTTCGTCATTTTACCAGAGGGGAGAAAAGGTAGTGGGTGGGCAAAGTGCCTATCTCAACTGAGACGAGTCGAGAAGTCATATGAGAAAGAGCAGGCCAACAGGACAAAACTGGTGGAGATACCCAGGGAGTGTCCCGTGCAGAAGCGGACGGTGGAGAAGGGTGAGAGCTCGTACGTGGCAGTGCTCGTGGGGAAGGGGCACTGTCCGGAAACATTAGAGGAGAGCAGGAGTAAATTGGGTAGCAGCGCATCCTCCCTGTTGCCAAACCAAGAAGCCCTTGGAAGGAAGGTACTGCCATCCGCGGCCAAGAATCTCGCGGGTAAGGCTGGAGACATGATTTTGACGTTACAGTCTTTGAAGGGAAATTTTGAATTAGAATCTTTAAGGTCAATGCTGCGATCTTTTAAGGCAGAAGCTGAGAGGCTTCTGGGCCTACTCGATTCGGGCTCTATGGGCTATAGGCATTTTGAGACAACTGGCCCATTAACATCAGAGAAAGGTAAAGACGTGGAATTAGTGGCTGCGGGAGAAAATCCTTGTTTGGGCCGCAGTGGGGCCCAAGGGGCTGATAGCATGGAGACACATGGTCTCGCGGTATACAATCGCCAGAGTCCAGTGGTGCAGAACTTGCCGCCGGTGCCGGAGAAGCTTGTGTCTGTTCTAGAAGCTTCCATGATCAACGCTAGGTGGGCCGAAAAGCTATAGAGTAATGCTACTGAAGAGGGTTGATCGAGTTCCAGCAGGTGGTGAAGGTGTGATTGCCCCAAAGGGCCAGTCGAGGTCAACACAAAGTGTGACAATGAAAGGGCTGCCGGGTGTGTCGACAGAGGGCTCGCTGTGCGTGGTGGTGTTGGAAGAGCAATTCAATTCTAGCCCAGAGTCTGCCGATACAGCATCTGGGTTGGCCAATGAGCTTCTCACCTGCTCGGAGAAGGCTACGGCGATGGCCTGTGTGGACTCTGTCTTTGCTTCAGAGGTTTGCGTGGTAGCCGAAGCTACCCCACAAGCTAGCGTTCACGAGGAGGTGCTCTTTGAGATGCCGGAAGGTTCGAAGAAGGAATTAGGCAGTTCTTCGGGGGCAGAAAAGGCCGATGACCATGCAAGCACGTTGGCAGAGGATCAGGAGGTGAGAACTGCGATGCTGGAAATGCTACCTCTGGCGATGATGGATCAATAGGAAGGGCCTCAATCAGTGGCTCCAGCTTGGGTGGTGAAGCGGGTGATGGAGTTTTGTCATGTTGTGGGCTTATCACGTGATGGAATTGAGGATAAACTGGTGGCGCTGTTTAATGATATTGAGGCTACTCGTGCTCACAGTGGGGCGGGTTTGGTATATGATGTGGGTGGGAGAACGGGGGCTAGAGGAACTCGGGAATTAAAGCGGTTGGAAAGCTCGGTAAATTATGATGTGAAAGGCAGTCGATCTCTGAGAATAACAGGGAAGGGGAGGGGCCATCCAGGTTGTTTATGAAGCCAAAGATCGTATCGTGGAATGTTAAAGGTATGAATGAGATTAAAAAAAGATGGAAGATCCAAAGTTTGCTAAGGGAGTGGAAAGCGGATATTGTTTGTTTACAAGAGACAAAATTGGAGGTTATCAGTAGAGAGGTGATTCGGAGTGTGTGGGGTTGTTTATATGTTGATTGGTTGTAGTTGAGGTCGAGGGGGGCTTCTTGAGGTATTTTATTGATGTGGGATAGGAGAGTGGTGGAGAAGTTGAAGAATGTGTGGGGCGATTTGTGGTCGCGTGCGCATTCCGATTGGTGACGAAGAATTTTGAGTGGGCGTTTGCGGGGATTTATGGGTTGAATGATGATGTCGAAAGAAGAGGTTTGTGGGATGAGTTGGCTGGTTTAATGACTCTATGGGACCTGCCGTGGTGTATGGGCGCGCGCGCGCGCCGGGGGGGGGGGGAGGATTTCAACGTAGTGCGGTATCCTAGGGAACGAATAGGCGAATCCAGACATACACAAGACATGGTGGAGTTTTCTGAGTTCATCTTTGAGTAGGGGCTTTTGGACATCCTTTGGTAGGGGGCCGGTTCACGTGGTCTAATGGGCGCGAAGTGGAGGCTTGGTCGAAAATTGATTGGTTTTTGCTGTCTACGGAGTGGGAGGAACACTTCCCGGATGTTTCACAAAAACGATTGCCGAGGTTAGTATCTAATCATTTCCCTTTGATGTTGGATTGTGGAGTGGGGAGTAGGGGAAGGAGGTCTTTCAAGTTTAAAAATATGTGGCTGCATTCAGTTAATTTTGTCGATCAAGTCAAGCAGTGATGGAATTCTTATCATTTTGAGGGCACTGTTAGTTATGTGTTAGCTCATAAATTGAGAGCTTTGAAAATAGATTTGAAAAAGTGGAATGAGGAGGTGTTCAGGGATGTAAGGCAGCGAAAAAAGGAGATGATTGAGGGTCTTAGTGAGCTGGATTTGGTGGCAGAAGGGAGATCCTTAAATAAGGATGAAAAGAGTAAGAGCGTAGAGTATTCTAAGGAATTGGAGTGGAGTATCTTTATGGAAGAAGTGAGCTGGAGACAAAAATCTAGGGCCTTGTGGTTGAAAGAGGGTGACAACAATACAAAGTTTTTTCATCGCTTGGCAAACTCAAATAGAAGGCATAATTCTATTGAGTCCTTAGTGGTGGATGGGGACACGATTGTGGATTCGGACAGGATAAAGGATCATATTGTTGAGTTTTATAAACATTTGTATGCTGAACAATATAGGTGGCGACCAAAGGTGGATGATCTTTCGTTTACTTCTATTGATGATGGGGAGCAATCCTGGATGGAAAGAGAGTTTGAGGAAGGTGAAGTGTGGGAGGTGGTGAGGAACTTTAAGGGGGATAAAGCACCGGGCCCGGATGGCTTTCTATGGCATTCTTTCAGAAATGTTGTACGGTCTTGAAGGATGAGATTATGGCGGTGTTTCAGGAGTTCCATAGGCGGGGCAAATTTGAGAAGAGCTTTAATGCTACATTTGTATCTCTTATTCCTAAGAAAGCTGGAGCGGTGGAGATTAAGAATTTTCGTCTTATCAGTTTAGTTAGTGAGGTGTACAAAATTATCTCGAAAGTGCTAGCCAATAGATTGAAGTCAGTATTGGGAACGATTGTGTCCAACTCTCAAAATGTCTTTATCAAGGGTAGACAAATCTTGGATTCTGTGTTGGTGGCCAATGAATGTTTGGATAGTCGGATTCGCTCGGGGGATCTCGGAATCTTGTGCAAGTTGGATTTGGAGAAAGCTTATGATCATGTGAATTGGGATTTTGTATTATATTTGCTGCAAAGATGTGATTTTGGGGCGCGATGGTGTGATTGGATTCAGCATTGTATTTCTACGGTGCGTTTTTCGGTTCTTATTAATGGAACGCCGGCAGGTTTTTTTGGTAGCTCCCATGGTCTTCGACAGGGGGATCCTTGTCTCCTTTATTGTTTGTGGTGGTTATGCAGGCGTTGAGTAGGATGTTGTCTTCGTCAATGGAGAGAGGGTTACTTTCCGGTTTTTCAGTGGGTTCGAGAAATAATGAGGCATTGATTGTGTCCCACTTGTTATTTGCAGATGATACACTGATTCTTTGTGAGCCGAATGTCGAACACTTCCGCGATTTGAGGTGTTTGTTTCTTTGTTTAGGAATGTGGGGGATGTAAGGGGATTGGCTAGTATTCTTGGATGTGGGGTGGCGTCGTTGCCAATGAAGTATTTGGGGCTTCCTTTGGGTGCTCATTACAAGGCCTCAACAATATAGAGTTGTATCATTGAGAAGATGGAGGCTAGATTGGCAGGGTGGAAGAGATTGTATCTGTCCAAGGGAGGGAGGTTAACTTTGATAAAAAGTACCCTTTCTAATCTTTCAACATATTATTTATCCCTTTTGCCTATTCCAGTGGGGGTGGCTAACCGCTTAGAAAAACTTCAGAGGAATTTTTTGTGGGGCGGTATGAGCGGTGAATTTAAATTTCATTTGGTGCATTGGTCACAAATTTGCACTCCAAATATGACAGGAGGTTTAGGGGTGAGAAACTTGGTATTATTTAATAGAGCTTTGTTAGGTAAGTGGCTTTGGAGGTATGCTACGGAAAGGGGTGCTTTGTGGAGGAAGGTGGTGGATGCTAAATATGATAGTTTGAGTGGAGGTTGGGGGATCTTATGGGGTGGGAGTGTTGAAATGTATAAAGAGGGGTTGGGCTGGTTTTGTTACTCATGTGTGCTATGAGGTAGGAGATGGTTCTCAGGTTCTGTTTTGGCATGATCTTTGGTGTGGGGAAAAACCGTTGAAGGATCTTTTTCCGGAGTTGTTTCTCATTGCTTGCGCGAAGGATGAGTGGGTAACCGAGACTATGCAGGCCCATAATGGCTCTATTCATTGGAATGTATTATTCACTCAACCGGTGCATGATTGGGAGGTGGATCTTGTGTCTCGTTTTTTTTAGATGTTGTATTCGTAAAGAGTAAGACATGGAGGTGAAGACAAAATTTGTTGGATACCTACGAAAAGGAAGTCCTTTGAGGTGAAGTCGTACTAGTCCTCTCACATTCAAGTTCTAATGTTCGGGCCCCATTTCCTTGGAAGGGTATTTGGAAAACGAAGGCTCCACCGAGAGTGGCTTTTTTGTGTGGACGGTTGTTTTGGGGAAGATCCTAACTTTGAATAATTTGTGAAAGAGGCAAGTCATTGTGATAGAGTGGTGTTGTTTGTGCAAAACAAGTGGAGAGTCCATCGATCACTTAATCCTTCATTGTGTAGTTGCTTCAAAATTGTGGTCTGTGTTTTTTCAGTTGTTTGGTATAACTTGGGTGATGCCTCACAGTGTGAGTGAGTTGTTGGGTTGTTGGAGGGGACAAGCGGGCAATCATGAGGCTATGCATTTATGGCGATTGGTTCATTTGTGTTTGATGTGATGTTTTTGGCGTGAGAGGAATGCAAGGAGTTTCGATGATAAAGAGATTAGCTTGTTAGAGTTGAAGAGGCGGATGTTGCAAACGTTGTTTACTTGGCGAGTGGCTTGGAATACTACACAGGCTTCTACTTTTGTTGAGTTTTTAAATTTATGTTCCTCTTTCTCCTTAAAATAGGGGTTCTCTTGTATATTTCCCGTGTATTAGGGTTGCGCCCCTTTGCGCTTTGATTTAATATACATTATACATTACTTATCCAAAAAAAAAAAACCAGGTGTGTGATTCTAAGGCTTAGGAAATCTACGCATGCCATTAATTGTAAAAGGATAAAATTTACAATGATGATTCCAACTCCTCTAAAGCAAGGCTACTTCGTGTACTCACCTCTGTTGGACAAACTCAAGACCCGTGCAAAGCGCCCCCTCTACACAGATCGGGTAAGACTCTAGCTTCGCCGGTGAGCGTGGCCCCAAAGAATTATTTACACCCATGGGAATTTGAATCTTAGACTTGATGGGAATGCCACCAAGACTAATACCCTTACCACTTAAGCAGACCGCTTGGGGTTATTCCATTATTGCAAGTTTAATACATGTACAGATATATTACAAGGCATAAATTACTGAAACACCATTGAGATTGTACAGAACTGAACAGTAAAATATATTATTTAGGTGTAAAGGAGAGCTATAATTTTTCAAGACAAATTCGAGGACGTTGGTCAGTTGCTGGATAAAGTCTTTTTGGCTTCTTTCTATGTTTAGGTGGCCAGAGATTTTCAAGGATTGACTTTAATACTTCCAAGTCATCCTGCCAATCCAGGTTGGATAGAACTAGGTCATATTTTTAGAGGCATGAATAGAAGGTTGCATTTTTTTTATAGAAAGCCACATGAGAGGGAGACGCTTTTCCTTTTCCTTTTCTCCTTTTTTTTGGTTGATTGGTAAATTACAAGAACACTCAATGAGTCTTGAACCAATGACCAACCCTCCATTTTGATCTTATGAGAGGACAAGGTGCCTTTCTTAGTTTGTGTCAGAAGTACCAATGGAAGCTTCTTTCTTTTAGCTGATATATGTTACAGTAGTGAAAGATTCATTATAGAATAAATTACTAATAACTGGGAAGTACTTGAATGTGGCTTTGGATTGAAATTTCATATTTTTGCATTAAATAGCAGAGATGGTGGGCTGAGAAGAGCAAATGTTTAACATATATCCAGACAACATCCAAGTGGACGACAGGATCTTATGTGTATACTGCAAGTATGGCATATAAATTTCAAATTTACATGTGATGAGGTATAAACCATTAAAATACAAAGAGATACTAAAGAGAGTCTCTCATACCTGTTTAAAATGCCCATGAACTAATGCTATAGTCCAGATAGTGTTATTGCATCTTGATCTAATTGCTTGTGTGAGATAAGCATTCCACACAAATATATTGTCATACGGCATCCCTTCATCACCCATTGACAGCACATTTTTTTGCAAACTTTGCATTATAGGATACGTATAGCTATAGAAAAAATCTTTGGTCAGATCAACACTGGACAAAAGCTTCTTGTACCTGCATTAGAGGAAACATTACGAAATAAGTACAACTACAATGTGCTTTTACAAACCCATTAGCTGGTTGGCACAAGGGATTTAGTTTAGACTATCAAAAAAAGTAAGATTTTTTCAATCATAGACAAGAACATTAAAAGAGTTTCTAAACATGATTGGATTTTTTTTGAAGTCCATCAAGTACCAACATAGGTAGAGTCAAGTCAGTAGTTTGTATGATCCAAATGGTTTATAACATATAAACACATAGCTTCACACATATTTAGAATACCCAGCCACAACATTCAATGCAGGGCTTTTATGGTTTCTACATCTAGTCACATATTAATTCAAATAAATTCCTCCAAGTAACATATTAAAAGACTAGACAGCTGTTGATTCCTGATACTACCTAAAGGTTATCCTGAATAGAAACAGGCTCGCCAAAAATTAGAAAGCAACTCAATGTATTTTTGATAAGTAGAAAGTAACTCAATGTATTTACTGTGGAAAATTTCAACCAATCAATTGTGGCGTCATTTGCAAAGACTATGTCTTTGCTCTGTCTAGCCAACAGGGATAGGAAAATCTCCCAAAGTAATAAATGAACTAGCTATAGTATTGGATGGGATTTTCCCGGCATCATCCTGTTAAATCCATCAGTTTTTTTTTTTTTGGTAGGTTCCCTGAGCCAAAATTGATTGCCATTCATTAACCAAAACAAGTGCCACAGATCCAAGTGTGCAGTCTGAGAAAACCAAAAAAAAAAAAGAACTGTGACGTTGGCAGATATCTCTTTTCCCCCTAACTAAGAGAACCTTCAGTAATATGGTCGCCATAGAATTAATGTCAACATAAACATTATGACCCATGACAATCTACTAAGTCGTTGCATAATAATCTATTGACAAGAGTTACACTAGGGCTATATCTAAAATTTATGGAACCACTTCGTCTAGATACACAGATAACAAAAGTTTGATGAAAAAATTGTATAAGGAAAAAACAATTACCTTAGCTCTGTTTTAGAGTGTGCTACATCAGTTTGAACTGAGACATGAGGGATCGTAATTAATTGGCTTTCGTCTATACTGTAAATTGCGTGACCACATATCCATCCAATTTGCCGACGCTTAGTGACCAGAATCAAATAATACGACTCCATAAACTTAATGCAACCTAAAACCACCAGAGGCATATATATTACTATTTTGGCACAACGCCCAAGTGTTGGAACACCCATATGAGCCTGAAATTGTAATACTCTGACACTTACCTGCAATACCAAAAACCTTTGCCACAGGGGTTAGCCCCCCAGTAGCACGATTGCCTTCATCAATGCGCTGAAGCAAGTTCTTGATTTCCTTTGGAGAATACACCACTGGGTCTTCGCTGATATTGAGATCAGATGGCTCACTACGGTCAATCTTCAACACCCGGAAGAGCTTCTTATTCCGATCACTACCAATCAGATAAAATCTCTGCTTATAGAACCCAATGCCCAATTGTTAAACAAAAATAAAAGAACAATATAATAATACAGAAAGAAAGATGATCCAGACATGTAATTTCATATTCTCATATCTCAAACGATCAAAAACTAATAACTTCAAGATCATCCAGACATGTAATTTAATATTCACAATTTATCAAACAATCAAAAACTAAAAAATTCAAGATTCTCTGTTCCTTTTTCTTTCCTTTTTCCAATATTCTCTAGGCAACCAAATAGAGCTCAAGTTTAAAAACGGAATTTCCGTGGCTCAGGTTTTAAAAATTCTGAATTAGAACCTCTATTAGACGCAACTAATTTCTTTTCCTAGGGATCAATCATCGTATAAATCTCCAAAACCACACTTAAATCTTATTCTGCGAATAAAAACTAAGAAGAAAAAAAAAAAAACTAAATTCTCTGTTATCTAGGTTTAAGAAAGAAACTAAACTCTCATATAACATATTACTTCGTCCGGTCCCAAACATTCAATAGAAACAGAAAGTAAGTAAAATTTTCCAACTCTTTCCATAGAATTATACTATTTTCTCGCATTTTCCCAGAAACCAAACAGGAATTAGCGTTACCTGTCTGGTTTCGTAGAGTCTGAACTTCTCGAGAGAGTAGGAGCTGAGATCGACTTCGGGGTCGTTGGAAGGGTGCACTTTGGCGTAAGGCGGGATGTTGGAGTTGGGCCTCGAATTCTCGGATTTCGCCATGGAAATTGGAATTGGAATTATGAATGCTCTATACAAATAGAATAAGCTTCTGGTGGGTTTGGCCTGGGCATCCGATTTGGTTTGGGGTTTAAATTTCTGGTAGTAGAAAGGGGCTGTTGAATTTCTGGGTTTTTGGGTAATTCAGGCGGTTATATATATATTATATTCTTAAACACCCGTTATCCATTAATTCTTTAATATTCACACCACGTGTGAACTTAAATTCTACCTCATAAAATATTTACTTTACTTATCAGTTATCAGGCCAAACATGAAAATATTTACTTAAAATAAAGGATAAATTTTGACTTAAGGCTTTCTACTCGATATTAGATTAAATCATCAATCCCATAAAATTAAACCGATAATAAACCGTGAATTCATTTATTCAGTTAATAATGTGATGTGAAATCAAATTTTACCTCATAAAATATTTATTTAGGAGGCCAAACATTAAATATTTAATTAAAATAAAAGATAAATTTTGACTTAAGGCTTATATTCAATATTAGATTCATTAATTTTATAAATTTAAACCGATAAAAAATAATAAATTTATTTATTTAGTTAATACTTTAAGATTTATATATATATCTTAAAATATACGATAATGCTAGTGTTGAAGCAGATTTTTCGTACGACAGGATTGGATGATCGGAATCTTGCAAATTATGGAGAAAGTCACCGATAACTCGTTGACCCCCTGAGCTGCCGGTAAGTCTCTAATATTTCAAACGATAAAGTTGTATGAGAGAAAAGGGAATGGGAAGAGCGTTAGAGAATAGAGTCATACTTGATTTTGGCGATATGTAACCCTTTAATGTGAAGCTTCTTGGAGGTGGTCTCTGGTGGAGTACTGCCTGATTGTATGCCGTGTGGCAAGCTTGTAGTTATCTAATTATTCTCTATATGGTGGGCCATCTTGATTTATATCCACATCAGTTGCCCTTCATTCCCATGGTTGACTTATCCAATAGGTCAGGCATTGAGAATTTTATCTTTATCACAATTGAGGTTGTCTATGGCCTTCAGTACTGAGGGCGAAACGTCGATTGTCAAGTGCCTAGTTAAGATTGGGGGTTTTGGGGTGCATAGTGCATGGCATAGGTCTTAACCCCCTAAAGATGTGGCTTGGTTCTTGTCAAATCATTGTTCCTTATTTACATTTTAGATCTTCCTCTTGTCACCTAAGCCCTTGGTTCAACCATGAAATAGCCACCCAACAAGGAACGACAAAACTAATCACCTCACTAATTTTTTTGGGCTTAAAAGCTCTAAAAAACAATATCAAACTAATAAAACGAAGCTCATTTATCCACCACGGCACTTTGAAAGCCTCTTTGTACCTTAGAATTCGTGCAATAATGGTTGATAAAGGTTAAAGATAAATATAAAGACGTTATAACCGTATTAGGACTTCAGACAATATTATAAAATCGAATTTTGACGCAAGAGGATCAATCCTCCAAGTCAGAAACCAATGTGGAGGTACTACTCGGCCACAGAAACTACCTCGAACCTTTCAAACTTGATGATGCAACAATACTTACGTCTTATGAGTGTTTGGACTGAATCATCAACATTAACACCAACAACTTTTTTTTTTTCTTGTTACAATTCAAGGCCTTTATTTAAGATAGGATATAAATTTCCTATAAATTGGACTGTAGAATTTTTTTCAATTCAGTCTCTAAAAGTGTCATATATCATTTGAGCACATGAGAATCACTTTTTTTTTTGTTAATATTATTAAAAAAAACATATATTTCTCACATGCTAAAAGATGCATTATACTTCTAAAGAGTATAGGATAGAAGGAATTTTCCAATTACAACATAATTTGTAATAAATTTTTAAAAAGGACCCATTAAAAAAATAATAATAATACTATGAACTATCTTTTTATTCTCTAAAAGTTCATCCAATAATAATTTTAAAAGTCACGTTAACTTTATAAACATAAAAAAATTATTCATATATAGCATTACTCAAAACTCAAAAGAGACATACACTCTATATAATATAGTTGCATGGGATTTCAATTATTAAAGTCTACTCTATATAATATAGTTGCATGGGATTTCAATTATTAAAGTCTTGATTAAATCTTTAACATAAATTCCCTCTCTTTTGAATCCATTTTACTTTTGCCAGGCAACCGGATTTATGTCCCTATATATCCAGTTGGATACACGTGTTAATGTGAGAGAGAGAGAGAGATAGAGTAGTGGCTCCGCTTGGAGCATTCGTGGTGTCACGAGCTTACAGTACTTATCCACTCATGCCAACTTAAAACTTGTAAGGAAAAAGAAGACGACACTCACCATAAAAATTGTTCAAAGCACTTCAACTAATCTCTCAAATTCCGTGTGAAAAGACAGTCAGAAATTGTGTTCCAATCAGGACAAATGGCTGAGCTCTCTTTGTGTTGCAATAGCTTGACTCCTCCAGCGCTGCCACCACTACTTCTGCATCCTCAGTTTAGTCCCAGAATACCGATAGTTGCCATAAATCAGCAAACACGGAGAGCAACAACAGCTTGTGCAGCAAAATCTGGAGGATTTTCACTTGGTTCGGTAAAATCTTTCGATTTATGTAGCTCTTATTTACTTTCCCTAATAATTTCTCAAGTAAATAGTTTTAAAGATGACCCTGCAACTATATATGATCAGCAAAAGTATGTATCTATGTACGTAGTTTGTCAGTATTCAGAGACAGTTTCCATCAATATTTAGCTTGTACAACAATGAATATGATTAATGTCAACCACAATTTTTCTCATGTTTTCAATTAAAATATTTCACGTGTTATATATAGGTAACAATAACAAAAGTATTAAAATATTAATGAAATAATTAAACTCATAATTTCATATCAACTTAAAATTTTAGAGTAATTAGTGATTTAACAATTAAAATGCTTAAAATTGCTTTTAGGTTTTAGTTGTATCATTGTCGGCTCTAATTCTCAGCATGCATGGTTGGGATATGTTGACTGATATATGGTAGTGTCAACATTGCATATGAGCAGGGAGCAGAACATGGAAGATCAGGTTATCATTATAGTGAGTATATATACACGTGTGAGTTTATAAAGGTTTGAATCTTATATTGAAAAGATGTAATAAGCGTGAGTAGAGATAGAACTAGAAATATAATTTCGGGGGTCCAAAACTAAAAATATAAAAATTTTGAAGGTAAAAATTAATTTTGAAGAATCTATTTCATAAAATCTCTAAAATTTAGAAGAAATTTTTAAAATTTTGTGACTTTTTTGAAAATTTGGAGGGGCTTGAAACCCCCAAGGCTTAGGGTTGTTTCGCCGCCGAGTGCAAATAATTAAATATAGCACAGTTAAACTCAAGCTCATAGATTTAAACTTTTAAGTTAAATAATGTCTTAACATGCTATATACATTATAAGCTAAAAAATTTACATGAACACAAGGGAGTAGGACCTACTAAGCAAGAGAATCTTCAAGCCTTTCTCAATTGCTATTTGCTCGTACTGGTGTAATGCATGTATATTTTAACTTAGATGATGTATATTTACATTCTGTTTTTTTTTTTTTCGAACGGTCTGCAGCTTTTGAATAGTTGTGAAACATGTAGAGGGAAAGGTGCTATAGAATGTCCAGGATGCAAGGTACGTAATTCATTTTATAAAGCAATTTTTACGTTATAATTATTTCTAAAAGAATGTCCCTAACTAATTGGTATAAGTTTTAAACCTAGTTTCTATAAGACGGCCACAAGACATAGTGAATATTTTAATTATTTAATTAATATTTTAACAATGAACGGCGTATACCTATAGCTAATATATATAATGATTAATTATAAGAGAAACCTATTGTTTTACTTTACTCTCATGTTTTTGCAACATTGTGTGAAACTAAATAATTTCTCATGATATATAGGGCACAGGAAGAAATAAAAAGAATGGAAATATTTTTGAGCGGTGGAAGTAAGTTAATTTCTATTTTTGAAGAAATTCCTTCGTGAATTTGAAGAATATGT